>CAJNDV010035588.1:0-11869 GCA_905221635.1 Symbiodinium sp. CCMP2456
TGAAAAGCTTTGCAGCTTCGCGGCTTTGGCCGGCAAAATGTCACAATGAACCCTTTGCCTGTCACAGCTCAGGCTACAGTCAACACCATCAAGCAGTTGTTCACAGCAATAGCTCGAGCAGCGGCAGAAGCAAACCAGTGGCAGTGACAGCAGCAATAAACTTACAAGAAGCGTAGCAACAGCAACGAAAGCAATCATACTCATGACTCATAGCCATGGTCATGTTGACTATGTCAGTGCTGATACTCAGAGTTCTGACAAGGGTACCATCGCAGACCACTATGTCGCATTCTGCATCATGGAACCTGGAGGCCTTAACCCCGGATCAACGACAGTGAAACCAAACAGTGCCTCATTCCTAGTGGCGCCGGGAGCGACCTCCTCACCTGTTACATCAGGACTCAACTGCCATGCACCTGTACCCTCCTCTCCGGGCTCCAAACCCTCAAGCTCCGGAACCGAAGCCGAAACAACGATGCCCCGAAACCAAACCCTGACAGCTCAGCCCCGGACACACACTGGTAGTCCAGCGGCCTCTGGATGGTTCTTCTAAGGTTTTAGGATTCGCGCCTGAAGCAATGAAGGATTGAGATCCTCTGGGTTTGGGCACTGAATACTGTTGGTCATTGGTAGAAGCCATGTTTTGTCAACGGCTGAAGGCCTAAGGCAGTCTCAGGAGATGTGTTTTGGTTGGACGCTCTGCTCCATGTCCGCGTTTGTTCCGGTAGCCCTGTGTCCGTCTTTCTTTCTTATTGGCAGGGCTCGTGTCATGCTCAAAAGAAAATGAAAAATCGTTCAAACATAAGCACAATGCTCCGGCTCGCGATCTCTTGCTGGTGAGTTCCGCTGGTAAACTTGGTAAACTGTAATACAAGTTTACAAGGCATAAACCGGAATCGATGTAATCATCACCGACATTTTTCCGCCCCGAATTATTGTTACTGACAAGACGACGAAGACGAAGACGACCTCTTCTGTACCACTATCACCACTACCTTACCTTTTTCCTAAGGAGGAGTCAGATGGCCGGCAGCGGCAGCAGTTTCAAGGCGGGGCAAGCACGGTGATCATGGTGGCAGCGACGATGATGACGATGATGATGTTGGTGACGATGGTGATGATGTTGATGAAGATGAAGATGACGATGAAGATGAAGATGAAGATGAAGATGATGATGATGAAGATGAAGAGGAAGATGAAGATGAAGATTAAGATTAAGATGAAGATGAAGATGGATATGAAGATTAAGATGAAGATCAAGATGAAGATGAAGAGGATGATGGTGATGATGACGATAGTGATGATGATGACGATGATGACGATGACGATGATGATGATGATGATCATGCCCATGGTCATGATGACGATGATAAGGATGATGATGATGACAAACATGATGATGACGATCACGATGATGACGATGATTATGGTGATGATGATGATAAAGCTGAAGATGCTGGTGATGCTGATGATGCTGCTGATGCTGATGATGATGAAGATGCTGATGATGCTGATTGATCATCATCATGACGATGACGATGACGATGACGATGACGATGACGATGACGATGAAGATGAAGATGATGATGATGCTGATGATGCTGATGATGATGACGATGATGAGGACAATGTTGTTGACCATGGTCATGATGATGATGATGCTGATGATGATGATGATGATGAGGGTGAAGATGATGATGATGATGGTGGTGATGATGATGATGATGATGATGATGGCGACGATGAGGACAATGATGATGACCATGATCATGATTATGATGCTGATGATGCTGGTGATATTGATGTTGATGATGACGATGATGATGATGATGACGACGATGACGATGACGATGACGATGACGATGACGATGACGATGACGATGACGATGACGATGACGATGACGATGACGATCATCGCGGTGACGATGATGCTCATGATACTGGTGCCGGCGTTGGTATTTGGGAATAAGCAGAACGTTCTGCTGATGTCGGTGATGGCGATGATGGTGGCGCTGGCTGTGGTGGCGGCGGCGGCCAGGGTTGCGGCGGTAGTGGTGGTGGCGGCGGCAGTGGCAGTGGCGGCGGTGATGGCGATGATGGCGGTGATGGTGGTGATGGCGATGACGGCGGTGATGGCGGTGATGGTGGTGTGACGGTGATCATTGTGCTGGCGATGATTAATAATTACCATGATTATGGTTAAGGCAATGAAGTTTCTGAAGATGCCTCGGTACTATTGACCTCAAGTGCTAATCCACACAGCTGCCATGTTTGGTAGCCTTCGGCACGCCGTGCACGAAACCGGCAAAGTTGGTTCTCGTCTGCCGGTGAAACGGATGGCCGCGATGCGGCAAGCTGAAGCGTTTGGAGTCTGCGTCTACTGTAGGGGGGAAAAGCGTTTGCGGAGATGTTATGGTGATATAGTATCAACAAAGTAAAAAAAAAACCTAAGGATTCGTATGAGTACTTATTCAGGCTTCTCCATCATTGCTTGAGGCTCGAATGGTTGAGAAACAGAGGTGGAAATAGTCTTGGAGGTTGGGGGATGAGTGTCCTAACGTAGGGGCCTTAATAGTTAGAATAGGGTTCGTTGGCCCCTTTATAGTACTATTATAAAAAGAAACCCTAGGGAACAAAAATTGGTAACTATTTAGGCTTGTATATTTCACAGCTGTTCTGACAACTAGTTGCTCCAAGCATGGCTCTCTTGTGCAGAGACGGACTTCAACACTCCAGAGTGACTCAGAGGGACTTATGTACAAGGCGGGGCCACGCACGGTCGCATCACTGTCCTCTCTTCTTGCTCCCCTGGCGCCCTCCATCCTCGTTTTCCAGCAGCTGCACTGCTGCCTTGCAGTAGTTCCTGCAGTAGGGGCCACGTTGACGCTGGGGAAGTGTCAGTATCAGTGGAATTCAATGAGACTTCATAGTCAGTACTTCTTCGAGGTAAGCAGGTCGGCTTATAGAAAAAAAACTCGCGCAGATCGCGATAAAAAGGGCGTCCGTTGGCGTGCAGCAGAATGCCGAGCAGCTTGGGGTCTTTATTTTCTGTGGACCGATGCTCCAACCGAACCTGTGCCCTCTGAGGCCCCGACCCTCGCAACTGTACAGGTTGCAGCATATTCTGTGGTCTGCGTTTCAGGATGAGTGCCCTCGGACCCTCTTTGTTTCCTGTGGTCTGTTTCATAAACCCTAAACCCTAAGCCTCAAGGCTGAAGACCCAGAACTGCACACCGGACCCGAAATCCTATGACCCTTCAGCACCGGTGCGTCACGTTTGTTATAGTAGCATGGTGTAATAGTATGCTATAGTAGTATACCGGTATACCGTAGTCGTATATCAAAGTATTCTGGTAGAATATTTTTAGTGCAACATGGTCAACCCCAACGCAATGGTCAACCCCAACACAACCTCCGGGTATGCAGTCGCTACGGGCCTTTCGACTGTTTTGTCTTATTGGCCATCATCTGTCAATATACGCTCACCATACTATAAGACCATAAGGGTCATGCGAACCTACATAAGATTACACTATGTGTCGCCATCCTGCGCATATACAAATACCCCTGTCTATCTTGGTCACCTGAACATCATGGCTACGAATGAACCGGGAGGGCCTTTTTTATACATCCTGAACAGCTTCCAAGCACTCTCACCCCTCCCCCAGCGATGCAAATTCCCAATCTTCAAAATCTGAACCCTTAACCCTAACCCACGGACCCTAAGCCATAGACTAAACGGGAAAGCCCTTCGACCCAGAGCCCGGAACCCACCGAAGTTACCCTGAATCCCCAAATGCGCGGCTTCCCAGGCTGGTCCTGAACCGGTCCACACCCAAGTGAATGATGCCTCGTAGCTTCTTGGAGTTCAGGTTTAGGGGCTTCAGGGCTTAGGGTTAATGTAGCAGCCTTAATGATTAGAATAGGGCTTGGGGCTCCTTTATACTATTATAATAAGGAACCCGAACAGTAATATTGGTAGTTATTTAGGCTTCTCTGTTATGGAGTTCGGCGTTCCGGGTCCCTAGGGTTGAGCCCTTTAGCATCGGGTTCCAGTCTTTGCGTGGTCTTTGGGCTTGAGGCTGAGCTTTGCGCACAACCTTTGCACCACCTCCGCCGTGCTCACCCGAATCTCCGCACCAAGCTCATCGCTGTGATATCGGTTAGTACGAATACTAACTACGAGTAGGACTATACTACTCACCATAGTCGTGATACCGGTAGTATCCGGTAGTTCATCAGGGCCTGTAATCTAAACCTGAAGCCCTGAAAATCCCTGGCTCAAGATCTCCCTCCGAGGACACGCCAGCACATTCAACGAAAAGCACACGGGTTATAGGTTTTAGGGTTTAGGGTTTAGGGCTTAGTGTTAGTTATGGGCTTTTGGGGTTAGGGTTACAGGGCTATAGGAAATCTCCAAAGCAAAAACCGAAGGAAGGGCTGCAGGCCAGGCGATCCTGAATTTCTTCCCAGGGCGTGCAGGTTGCGGAATTGACGCTGACTGTTCTTGCATGAGGGCTTTACATGTTGGTCCGGCATGCCTGTTTCAGTGCAGATCAACTCAGCTTGGGGTTGCAGTCTCGTTCCTGAGATATTCAAGTATACATGACACGCAAGAGACACTAAAACTTACAAAGGAAGCACACACACACACAAGAATCTGCGTCGCAATGCATCCCATCTGCAACTCAAACACGCCGTTTCGATGCACAAAACACACACATAAGACATGCAACACTTCCGAGAAACAGACTGCGCAGGACAACTTGGCTTCTGTCGCCGCAATCGTGTAAGAAATTGACACGGGAAGCATTGACTCGCACCCGATAAAACCCCACAGATCTTTCCAATTTACATCAGGAAACCTTGCACCTCTTACTCGCTGGTCCCATAGAACCCTAAACCCTAAACCCCAGAACCCTGGAGTGAGCAGGTCTGGCCTCTCCACCGAGTGACCTCGGGCGGATTCATCGCAGCAGAACTCGAAATGAGCAGGGACTCCAAGGTTTAGGGTCATACTGTTGATGAGATAAGTCCTGCATTACCTTAAGGACCCTAAACTATGGAATTATGGTATATTCCTTTTTATGGGATTTCAAGATTTATATCATCAACCGTAGGGTTTAGGGATATGGGGTTATAGGGTTGTGGGTTATGGGACTATAGGGTTACAGGGTTGTAAGGTTTGGGGCTCAGGGTTTAGGGTTATAGGGTTTAGGGCTCCGGGTTTTGGGGAAGGTTTGGTTCTGGGCTTGGGGGAATGCGGAAAGGATTTCCCCCATCATGCTTTCGGAACATGGCAACATGATCAGTTGATGGTCTAGGCAGTCATGATGCGGACCGTGACCATGGGCGGGGTCGGAGAATTGGGGATACCTTGTTCTTCAGCCCTCATAATAAGAATCCAGCAACTTGTGGCCACATCGCACACTGAGTCGGGCAGGGCAAAGCTGAATCAGTCCGAGGCGCGATGACGACGATGTCTTTATCCCCGCGCTTCTTGAGCACTGCCAACCTGGGCACCATGTACATCGATGCAGCGGCCAGCCTGTGCCATGCATCCGAAGGGCAAGCGTCTCCCGGCTCCTGCTTCACCGTCGTCAGTGAAATCCTGCTGGCTCAGTGAGACGGAGACGGGGCAGAGAATCTAGAACTGGAGCGACGACCACGGGAGCCGATGGGAAGTCAACCAGTCAGTCAAAAACTGAGGAGCCTGACAGAGGAGATTACGACACAAACGGTACTTGCGGCTTGCTTGCCGAAACGGCAAGCAGCTTCAAAACTAAAGACATCCATGAAATCCGACCCTTGTTGACATGGAGAGGCAGGCCAGCTACATTTCACGGCAGCCTCCCATATCGCGGGATCTGTGTAACGAAAACGCCAGGCTGCCTCGCGGCACACGTGAACACACCAGGACCAAGTCTACGCCAGTCTCAGATGCGCACCACGTTGTGCGTAGCCGCCATGATTTTGCGGTCTTGCAGCAGGGCATCTCTCACAGACTCCTCGGCTCGTGTGAAAAAAACAAAGCTACGGACTACCATGGGCAGCCCGAGATCCCAAGTTAAAGTCAGGAAAGAGGCGACCTCCTGGATGCTCGACACGTGAGCCATGTGAGCCTGGAACGACGACTTCCTCAGCAGCGCATAGGAGATTCTGCGACCCTTCTAAGGTACCAGTAACCCTAATACCGATAGCAACCTTTATAGACACATTTATATATAGAAACTCCGACTCGAGAGCACACAAAGTCCCGGAGTCCTGTCGATCAAGATCTCACCGTGCACAATGGAGAGCTTCGCTTGAGCTTGTGCTGGAGCCTCGGCTTTGGAATTAGAATCGTGTTTTTTATGCCTCCTTAAGAAAAATCTGTTCATTTCACCATATGACAGGGTATGCCCATTTCAGTTTGTATGTGTGTATGCATGCATGAATGCATGCATGCATGCATGTTTGTGCGTATGTGCGTATGGAGGTATGGATGCATGTACACGCATAAGCATATGTCGATATAGGCATGTAGGCATAAATATAGAGAGAGAGAGAGATATATATATATATAGACATACGCAGATATGTGTACATGCCTTTTTGTGCGAGGATATACCTACCTGTGTATGTGCGGGTCGAACCAACACATCCATCCATTCATCTAAGTCTGCATCCATCCGTCCGTCGATCCATACATACTTCTTCTTCTTCTTCCATCGCCGCAAATGACATGGTATACATACACACATACATGCATACATACATACATACATACGTACATACATACATACATACATGCATACATGCATACATGCATACATGCATACATGCATACATGCATATATGCATACATGCATACATGCATACATGCATACATGCATACATGCATACATACATACATGCATACATACATACATACATACATACATACATACATACACGCACGCATGTACCGGCACATATATATATATATACATATACATATATATATATATATGTGTGTATATATACATATACATGTACACATAGTAACAAGTGTGTATATATGTATATATAATATGGGTGCACACTACTCGTGCACATATCCTTCATACGCCGGGCACGCGAAAAAAGCACACCCACCCACACCAACACAAACACAAACACACACACACACACACACACCCGCACACGCACAGAGAGAGAGAGAGAGACGCGCACACACACACACACAGCTCAGGTTACCCGAAAATTCCCTGAAACCCTTCTCAGTGTCCACAAGATCAGATGCCACTGCTAGCTTGCAGGTGCTTAGGGAGGAATGCGCCCGAAACCCTGACTGCAAACGCTACATGCGAGTTTCAGATAATTACGTACCGTGGTGATCGACCCTCAATAGCAGGATCGCAACCATAATGACCCCTGAATAAAGGCACCTCTAAGTCTAATGCTGACAAGCCCCTTTTAAAACAAACAAAAAAGCACACACACACACACACACAATGTACAACCAAAATCCTGAAGCCTAAAGCCTAAGTCCTAAACCGTTTCAATCCCGGCTGGAAGTTAAGGCTCAGGCCACATCTGGGTCTGCAGCTTTGCTCACAATTTGAAGGCCTGGAGAAGCAGGGGTGCTGCCGATACCCTATACGCCACCGCTCCCCCGATCTATGGAAAGCCACATAGCCCAATACGTGGAGACCCCGATGGGCGGATCGCCCTGCTCCGCCTCTCCCGCCTTTCCCCTTCCAAAAACACATTTACGCCGATACGCCGATCGCCCTCCCACAATCGCCCGGCCAGGGCCCCTCGGTCGGTGTATCGGTGTATAGGGGTCTGGGCGCAGATTTGGCGCCCGAACCTCTCGGTGAATAGTAGTAGCGGTGGTTGTAGTAATAGTAGTAGTGATAGTAGTAGTAGTAGTAGTAGTAGTAGTAGTAGTAGTGGTAGTAGTAGTAGTAGTAGTAGCAGCAGTAGTATTAAGGAGTAGTAGTAAGGAGCAGTAGTAGTGAGGATTAAGCCTCGTAGTAGTAGTTGTCGTCGTCGCCGCAATAATAAAACAGCAGTATTAGTAATCGTAGTTTTGCGCCGATCGTATCCCGGCGTCCGCTACGTCGGTGTATTGGTGTATCGGTGTATGGCTGCAGTTTTGCGCGGAAGGTTGCGTCCGGGCTGGGGATCGGTGTCCGCCTCCGCGGTCGCACTGCAACATAAGCCCCGGTTCGGGTCAAGATTTTGCCAGCCCGAGCACTACATCAAAGGGTTTAGGATGCAGCGGGCCTGCAATGATTCCTAAACGGGGCCATTCTCCGTCAGTCTCGGTGGTATTCAAGTCTGACAACGACCAGCAACGCCCGTGGCTGGGCACTGAACGATGACCTGCATGGCCAACAACATCACTGTCCATACCGGTCTCTACCACATTGTCCGGATCACCAGCATAGGCATCACGATGATGAACCATGCCAACAACCAACACCACAATAGGTCGCCAGATCCTAAAGGCCCCTAAGTCCTACACACCCTCAAAACATAATCTAAACCCAAGAAAGCCCAACCAGCTGCCTGGTTTCTCCCCGGTCTGTGCGGCGTGCACCGCCGCTCGCAGGCACTCGGCCATGTCGTAGACACACTCAGAGCCGGTCCAGCCTGTGGGAAGTTAAGGGGCTCTATATGGGTTCTAGAAGGGCTCCTTAAGGGTTCCCAAACGGCTCCATAGGGGTTCTATAAAGGTTCCAGAATATCGGGTTTGGGGTTGATTCTTTAGGGGTTTAGGGTTTAGGGCTTCCGGGTTCAGGGTTTAGGGGTTTAGGGTTCAGGGCTTAGGGCCTAAGTTCAGGATCCAGCCTCCAAACCTTTGGTATCCAACGAGTGATCACAGCGGTACTGTGAGGGATCTGTAAAGTTTCTACAAGCGGCCTATGAAGGTTACTATGAGGGTCACTGTATGGATCTGGGATTTAGGGTTTTAGAGTTTTGAAGATTTAGGGCAAAGATTGCAGGGGTTCGGAAACTCGGGCTTAGGGCTTGGCTGGATTAGGTTGGGGAGTGAGACTAAAGTGCTTGTGGTCTTTGGAAGAACTCTTCAAAAAACGCTCTAATTCGAAAGAAAGCCCGAGCTAGATTCACTCGACTGGCCCGAACAAACGAACCTGCAGTTTCGGGAAGTACATACTGACTTGAACATGATGCTGAAGGACCGAGTCGAGTTACTGAATACCCAGATTTCCTGACCTAGGCCTTCCCTACCCAATCCCCTGCCCCCACAACATCGCAAGGAACGCATGCATCCTGCTGCAGAACTCTCCCGGCCCAAAGCCACAGCTGTAGGAATTCCGGCGAGGCCAGGGTGCAAAGGCCAAAAGCTTTAAAGGAGCACCATATTCAATGTTGTGCCTTGTGCTCTAACACCTCGAAACCCCTACTCCAAGTTATCCAATTTCGACAAGTCGCAGGCTTCCAAGCTGGCTTGGATGTCGGGGGGTGCGGTTCCATGAGGACACTCCACCCAGACCTCAGGCTCACAACAGGTTGGAAGCCGGAGCGTGTGGGCTTTGGTTCGTGAAATCCAAGGTTGAAGGAGGATGATATAGTGGCCCTAACTTGATATATAATTACCTATATTGATTATACTTATAATGCAGTGGGCCCCAAAACCCTTTTCGACTTATTGAGGCCCCTATACTACGCACCTCGCAGCATGTGATCAGCCAGGGATCGCCTACTTACGCGCAAATTGAGTCCCACACCGACAGGTTGATGCTGACCCACCGCTCAAACAACAAGAAGGGATGGCAGGACGTTGCCCCGACATGCTGGCTTGGCTTTCGTGTGCATATGTCTCGCCCGGAAATGTTGCCCACAGGGGCATCCGAACCACATCGCAAAGCCTTCCTGGAATGAGTCACATGGAAGGCTTTCGAGCCCGCTTGGAAAAACAAAGCGTATGCCTTTCCAATGTAGGGCTCGACATGAAGATGCCAGAATTGGCATGCGATGTTTTTTGCCTAAACAACGCCCAAGCCATGAAACCTGCACCGTTGAGGGCTAAGTCGCACGCCGAAAACTTAGAACAGGGTTTGGGGGCCATCTGTATGAGAGACTGTTGCGGAAGTAGTGGGGCCCTACAGCATGTAGGCTTATACAGTAGTAGAATTATAAGGACCCCTATGGCACAGCAGCCTGGAGCTCAGTTGGAAGCTGCTCCGTGACTGGAGTACAGTCTCTGTCGCTTACGGTACAACTTTGCAGGAGTTATCGTATCATTACCATGATTGCGATTCTCCTGCTGGCCATTGCTATGCTTCCTAGTTCTTGAAACCTTGCAGTGAGCTGGAACTTGGAACAACCTTCAAGTGAGGCCAGGCGCACAGGGTGGGCGCGACGCTGGATACCCTGCGGGCAGCTCCACGCGCAGCGCCGTGCCACAACCAACATGGATTATCCAGGAACAGCTGTTGAGCACCTGGTCAGGTGTTCGGGTTTAGGGCTTCAGGGCTTCAGGGCTTCGGGCTCCTCGTGTTCAGATGTAAAGTTTCAGGTTGAATTAGGGTTTAGGACATCTGGGTTTCGTGGCTGGGCAAGACCCGGAGCAGAGGCTTTAGGCGTCACCCACGAAAGTGACAACGAAAGGTCGGCAAACCCTGCCCCACATACAAAGAGCAGACCCACGGATGTACACCAACGGAGTGGGCACGATGTGCAGCCAGCACAGAAACGACCAACAGTGTGCCGAAAGCCGATCTACAACAGCAAAATCCAAAGTCCTATGGACACAGCAAGCGACCATCCAACAGCCCCACCATGAGTTCGAGACGATGGGGGCCCACATGCTCGTCACAACTCTTGGCGGCGCCAGTTCTTTCTCTTTCGTGCTACCCACCTCACAAATGAATGTGCTTGTTCTTTATCAGAGTCAGCACCATCACACTCAGAGCCACTAGCTTCGTCATCATCTTCTCCTTCATCATCATCATCATCATCATCGTCATCGTCATCATTGTCATCATTGCCATCACCATCACGACCGTCAAGTCTGTCATCGCACATTCTAGTGCCCTGCATGCCAAATGGTTGAGGACCTTCATGCAGACCCAGCTGCTGACAGCCTCCCGCCCAAACTTTCGCAAACTTCACAGCCTAAACCACCCAACTCTGAGACCCTAGCATCCCAAACCCTAAAACCCTGACCCCGTGAACCCTACACCCTTTATGCCGCAAACCCTAAAGCCGGGAACCAGTGCTAAGGTGAACCCACCAAAGCCTCAAAGTCTGCGGCGTAGATAGCCTCAAGGGCTTCCTGCTCCTGGTCTTCTAGAAGACTTAGAGACAGGGGCTAAAGATCGGTCGAACAGAGATTCCTATGCGGCTTGCTGTAAGAGTTCTAACTTTGCGCTTTGTGGTTTTGGGTTGATGGGGGGGGTAATGTATTGTATGGCTATAATCAGGAAACTTAAGCAGAATGTTTCTTACCGGCTACTTAGAGCCGTGCTTTGTCTTTAGGATTTAAGGTTCGGGGGTTTGGAGTTTGGCACAGGCGCTTGAAGGTTTGGCTTTAGGGGTGTCTGGGGTGTTGTAGGGTTTAGGATCTAGGGTGTGGTTAAGGGTTTGGGGTTTTGGGATTTTGGGGTCGAGGCGTTTCGAGTTTATGCGTTTCGGAGTTCTTAGCTCCGAACGGCCGTGGAGATCGGAACTTAGACACTGAAAACAGATCCCGCGACTAGCAAGCCCTCAAAGCTTTCTGTGAAGTTTACTCTTACTGCATCACGTTATTGGGCTTCAAGGATGTTAATAAGGTATTTGGCTTAACCGACTTATGTGATCCTCAACATCATCATAAACCTAATATCCTTTTGTAGCACTAGTAGCAGTAGCAGTAGCAGTAACGGTAGCAGTA
>CAJNDV010035588.1:11969-25500 GCA_905221635.1 Symbiodinium sp. CCMP2456
AGCAGTAGCAGTAGCAGTAGCAGTAGGAGTAGGAGTAGTAGTAGTAGTAGTAGTAGTAGGAGTGGGAGTAGGAGTAGGAGTAGGAGTAGGAGTAGGAGTAGGAGTAGGAGTAGGAGTAGGAGCAGGAGTAGGAGGATGAGCAGGAGTAGTAGTTGTTGTCGTAGTAGTAGTAGTAGTAGTAGTAGCAGCAGCAGCAGCAGCACTGCTATTAAGAAGAACAATGAAGAGAAGAGCAATGATAAGAATAGTACTTTATTGCTACAATACTAGTTATGCTTGAATACGACAGCACTAGAGTACTCGCAAAACACTACGTCAAACATGGCAACACGAGAATGCCAATAATAATAACAATAATAGTAGTAATAATAATAACACCTGTCGTGAGGTAGTGAGTTTGAATGTACCTACCGTCAGCAACAGAAGCTGATCTGAAGTACTTAGTTGAAGCTGCTTACAGATCCTTCGGCTTTTCTGGTTGTAACTGAATATTATGATGACAATGACGAGTTACTAACTTGATTATGCTGATATTGGCATTGCTATGATGAGAGCCACTAGAACATTTGCTTGTCCTTTGTTGCTCTTCAGACTGCTGGTGCTATGACATCTGTTTTGCTATTGTCGGAGCAACGCCACCGCTCCTCTTCCAGCATGGGATCGGCAGGGCCATCCAGAGACCACGACTTGCACTCCGGGAAAAGCGACCGTGACCACTTCCTCAAGAGCTTAGGTTTAGGTCAATTGTCGGAATGCCTGGCCCAATTCAGGTTTAAGATTTGAGATTGCGATTTAATTAAGGTTTTTAGGGTTTAGCACAGGACTGAAGGAGCCAGGTAGGAGTTACGAGCCCGAGCTCTCCATTTAGCTTGCCACTCAAGACTCTGCTCTGTGCCCTAGTTATGCTACGGCCGCCCGCGAGTGCTTCAATCCTACAAGCGTGCGGGCTTGAGGTCGAAAAATCCGTCACCAGATGCAGATGTGTCAATCTGCCTGTCTGTGTGTCTGTCTGTCGGTCGGTCGATCGGTTTGGTCGGTCGGTCGGCGGTCTGTCTGTCTGTCTGTCTCTGTGTTATTCACCGATTGATGGGTGGTGATACGCAGGGCGACCTAGGTGCAGAACTGGGCAGGACTTACAGTCACCACCACAGCGAGAATCACCCCAGGCCACGACCGATCCGTTGTCAGGAGCATCGCGTGCCCATTCCCCGGCGGACCCTGAACGGCACTGCACCCCAGACCACGAATCAACCGTTGCCAAGAAAGGACGCAAATGCACGTCCCGAGCCTCGAACTCGAAATTGCTTTGTGTGCAAGGTCAAGGAGTCGCCGCTCGAAAGCTTAACTAGCCTCCCCTGTCGTTGCGCGTGCATCCAGCAAACTTTCGGATGAGTCCTCTTCCGACTCCAAGTGCGATCTGCACGAGAAGTTTCAATGCCTCCACCTGTTCATCCCGTTCTGCTGTCAAAGTTGTCGCCTTGCCACTGAGAAGTCCAACTTTCACGGCAACCGACATACTGCGCACCGTGACCGGCTTCTAGATGTAGGTTGTTAAGCGCTGTCAATGGCTCCACCAAAAGACACGGGACTTGTCTGAGTAAGCCCCTGCACAAACACGTGGCGTTGTTTCACCACAAACGGTCACCAAAGCCGGTGGGAAGCCCAAAGGTCCGCTTCGCCCGAGACGACAAATAGCCCCATAAACCCTCGACCCTCACTCCTAATCCCTAAGCCCGTAACCCCTCAACCCTAAACACCATCAGCACACCAAAACCCTTTGACCCCTAAACCCGCAACCCGATAAATAATTTTGAAGCCTAAACGCCATAACCCTTAGACACTGCTCCTTCACCCTCAACCGTAAAACCTATAACCCATAAACCCTGAACCCTCATCCCCCAGAACTCTAGAACCCTGGAGCCCTAGAATCCCTAGAACCCTATAACCCCATAACCCCTATGGCCCTCAACCCTAAACCCTAGAACCCTAGAACCCGACCTATAACCGTATAACCCTATAGCCCTAAACCCTAAACCCTGAACCCTAAACCCTAGAACCCTAAACCCTAAACCCTAAACCCTAGAACCCAAACCCCAAACCCTATACCCCTCCTAAACCCTAAACCCTGGAACCCCGACCCCCAAAGCTCGCCCTTCGAGCCGAAGCGCAGCTCCGGACAGCTTTGCCGGAGAACTTCCCATAGCTCGGACCTTAGCCATGGTATTAAATAGTATAGTACAGTATAATATAATATAGTATAGTATAGTATAATATAGTATAATATAGTATAATAAAGTATCATAAAGTATACTATAGTATAATATAGAATAATAAAGCATAACCTAGTATACTACAGCATAAAAGAGTATAATATCTTATGATATAGTATAATACAGTATAAATGCAGTAGATAGTACAGTACAGTATAGTATGACTGTCGTATACTATTATAGTATTGTACATATCGTATAGCAAAGTATAGTATCGCTTAGTATAGTATAGCACTGTACAGCAAAGTGTAGTACAGTAGAATCGAGTAGAGTAGAGTATGGCATAGAACGGGACTTACTCTATAGTATACACTCTATGTCAAATGCATACATCAACTTCGAAGAACGGGACCTAGGACTCTTTTTCGGCTAAGGGTTTGGGATTTAGTGTGTAAGGCCTATCCGCGTATGTTCTGCCTAGAAGGTTTGGGGTTCGTTTTTGTGTTGAACTCCTGTTCTGCGGGGCCCGAAGGACTGGAGAGGCTTTGACAGCCAGGACAGCTGGGGCACTTGGGGTTTGGGGTGCGGGGGTTTGGGGTTTTGGGACCAATAAATTAGATTCACTGCACTTGTAGCATAATGTGCTTCAACACCCTGCTCTGTCTGTTGATTCTTGGCCGTCATATGTCACCCTTCACAACCGCATGAAAACTGCTGTGTCTGGACCCGAAATCTGAGTGATGGGCCAGACAGCATCTAGGGGGCTGTCCGGCTCTTCGGCACAGAAGGCAACAACAACCTGCTGCGGGGCGTCGAGTTCAGGTTCGGGGTTCAAGGGTTCGCAGCTAGAAGTTGTGGAGTTATAGCAACCTTTTCGTCGCCATATAAAGACCTTCAGCAACCTTATAGAGACCTTAAGCCAGACAGCACCCTCTTCGTCGCCATATGGAGACCTTCAGTAACCTTATAGAAACCTTAAGCCGGACAGTACCCTCTTCGTCGCCGTATGAAGACCTTCTATAACCCTACAGAAAGCTTAAGCCGGCCCTCTTCGTCGCCATATGAAGACCTTCAGTAACCTTATAGAAACCTTATGGTTTTGAAGGGTTCCGGGTTGAGCACGTCGGGTGAGGAGCTCTTTGGCTGAAGAGTTCAGGCTGAGCGCGGAAAAGTTGGGAGAACGCAGGGGCTTGTAGCTTAGTTGGAAGCTTGGGAGGTTTCTAAGTTCAGCATTCACACCCAGGCTTCAAGCTGAAGGTGTGGGAATGGCTTGGAGTTACGGTTCAGGGTAATGTACGGCCCTTATAATAGGTTTTGGATGGTTTTGGGGTATATTATACTAAATTGTGTAACAAGGAACCCCCAAAATAGTATAGGCAATTATCTAGGCTTCTATATTATGGTTCAGCGGTTCGGGATTTGGTCCCCCAACCTTGCAGGGGCCCGTCTTTCTGCCTTTTAGGCCCTCTTGCAGAACCCAAACTCCAAAGCCTGAACATCTTTCCTCAAGCCTGTCTGGCAGGTAAGGTCACAGTGCCTCCAGGATTTGAAGGGATGCTGAAACCTTGTGCCTCGGTGAGAAATGGGGTTTCAAAAAACTTGGGGGTGACTTGGGGCTGTATACATGTTCGGATTTCTGTTTTCATGAACGACTATGTCGGAAAAATTGTCGCGCAGGATCATAGGGTCATGCATAATGTGTTCGGGTGTGTGTGTGTGTGTGTGTACGTACACACACACACCTTTTGCTTGGCTATCATATACATCTGCACAGAGCGAGAGGGAGAAAGAGGAGACAGAGAGAGAGGGAGCCTGCGTCGGCCTTCCACTCAGCTCAGCTATTGCTGGGTGCCGTGCTTCAGTGAGAAGCTATCCAACTCGGTCTTGAACTTGGAGACGTTCTTGGGTGCCTGCGGAAGCCTGACAGCTAGCGATGCAGCGAGCATCGCATCAGTACTACGCCTGATACTGCTGCTACTGCTATCTCCCACCCCTACCCCTACCCGTACACCTACCCGTACCCCCCTACTCCTACTCCTGCTCCTACTCATCATTGCTCTTCCGGCATTCAGAACAGGGTCAAAGTCAAGGCGCCGAATGCGCAGCTCTTGCAGGCTCTTCGTGACCGGCCGCTGCGGCGACGGAGGGGCCTTGCGGCTGTTGTCGAGGACCTCAGGGCACCCTAAGGAGGAACTTCTAAGAATATCATACCCAAAAGAGGGAGGCCTAAAAATTCGCCCTAAACCGTCAGAGCCCGACTCCGGAGAAGCTGGGCTCTTGACCCAGGCACTCTTCAGGCACTGCTCCAAAGAGAGCCTCTCCTCCGGCCTCTTGGGCTTCGGCTTCGGGGCCTCTTGGGCTCTTACGGGCTTTAGGATTTAGTTTAAGGGTTTAGGGGTGTAGTTTAGCGGTTTCGGGGTTTGGGGGTTTAGGCGGTTCAGGTGGTCTAGGGTTTAGGGGTTTAGGGGTTCAGGAGGATTAGGGATTTAGGACTACACCCCAAACCCCAAATCCGAAGCACTCAGCCACAACCCCCGAGAACCCTAAATCCTAGATGCCAGCCACTAAACCCGAGCCCTGGGCCCCACCACACACCCTAAGGGTTTACAGTTTAGGGTGGTTCAGGGGTTAGGGTTTAGGGCTTAGGGATTTAGAGCTTAGGGGAGCAGAACTAGCAGCTCAAGTACGAACAAAACATGGGGGCCTTTTGCCATACAAGCACTTCTTCCCAGATCCCCCTTACCGGCTGCGTTGGCCTGCGAAACGCTACCCCTAGGCTCTGCAGACTTCGGCAGCACGGGGCACAAATCAAGAAACCTCGGTCGACGGACCGCTTCAGCCTGTGGTCTAAGGACTCGAGTGTCCTGCTGACTCGGCCCAGCCAGCCAGCAAAAGAAACTCTCGAATCCTAAAACCCTAAACCCTAAACCCTAAACCCTAAACCGCCAAACCCTCAGGGGCCTCTTCTTGATCAGCCCTCGCAGGAGCTCCTCTGCGCGACCGCTGCCGCGGAAGGAAAAGCGGCCTGCAACTTCTTGAGACTTCAAGGCTCAGGGATTTAGGGTTTGGAGTTTAGGGCTCAGGGATTAGGGTTTAGGGTTTAGGGTTTAGGGTTTAGGGTTTAGGGCTCAGGGATTTAGGGTTTGGGGTTTAGGGCTCAGGGATTAGGGTTTAGGGTTTAGGGTTTAGGGCTCAGGGATTTAGGGTTCGGGGTTCAGGGTTTAGGGTTTAGGGTTTAGGGCTCAGGGATTTAGGGTTTAGGGTTTAGGGGTTTTTTTTTTGAACTCCTTTTTCCGAAGCCCGAAGGTCCCGAAAGGCTTGTACAGCCAGGACTGCAGGCCACTTGTCGACCCACAGCGAAAAGACACTCACTCCTCATGATCTCCACACACCGACACATCTGACCGATCATCCGTTCCATTCACCGCTGTTGCAGGCTGTGCACTGGCCTCGACCGACACACCTTGAGGAGATGCCACATCCACGGACCCCACATGGCTCGAACCCAATGACTCAGGACCCCAGACCCCTGCTGCTTCAAGCTCATCGACCGCCTGACAAATCTCATGCATCTCCGAGCCATACTCCGCCAGGACAACCGAATCCGTCAGCTCCCCTGCACCCCATTGCTGTAGCACTGTCGTGCAGACTTCCACCGACAGTGGCTGCGACGTCCCAGCCGGTGATGCGGTGGCCTCCAAAGCCCATTGGGTCTGTAGCATGTCCACCACTTCACGTCCATAGCAGCGTTCAGCCATGCATAGGTCCAAGGTCCCCTCACGGTAGGATGCTGCCAGTTTCTCAAAGTCCTGGGCGCTGAGGTCGGAGTACTCCACCGCAGGCGTTGGATTCACAACCGGCACCGTTTCGGCCTCACTGTCCCCAGCATCCTCGGAGGAAACTTGCATACGAACAGTACAGCCCTGCGGGGACCAAGGAACTCGGACGCGTTGAATGGGCTGACTGCTGCCTGTGCTAATTTCCAAGTCCAGGAACTGCCGCTTGCGGTGGTAAGCCTTGGACCGAGCCATGGCGTCAGCCACAACCCAGTCTTCCCATGCTTGGTATGCACCGGCTTCCTTGTCACGAGACTCCTGAATGTGCTCGTGAACGAGGCCGTCCAAGTATTCATCCCGCAGCCGCCGCTGGCATGTCACCATGGAGTGCGTCCGGGAGCAGGCCTTCCGGAGCACCAATGGCGCTTGTCTGCCCTTCCGTTGTAGCAGTGAGGTTTGGGACCATGGTTGTCGGCTCTTCCTCAGACCTCGGTGAAATCGGCGGGGTATCCACAGGGACTTGCCGCATGAACAGCATACCCTGGGGAGGTCCGGGCCTCATGTGCTGTCGCTTGGCTTAGCCGATCTCGAAGAGCGACCCTCCGGGACATAGTGTAGAAGTTCTTCCCATTGTTGCATAACCCATCGCCTGCACGGTTGAATGTCGTCCACGGGGAGCTTGTGATCCTCGAAGGCCGTGGTCAGAACCGCCACCAAGTCAGCCGTCCGCCCTCGCATGTGTCCCAGGAGAAGGCCCTGGTTCTGGTTTGTGCAGCGCCAGTCCGTGAGGCGCAGCAGCAGCAAAGCGTTTGCATGCCTCGCCTCTGGCGTCATGCCGTCAAAGGCCAACCACAATCTCTGCAGAAGCTGGTACCAGTCGTGGTCCGCGCTGGCCATAGGGTTGGCCTCAGTTTTAACCATCCCGGTCTGCATAAGAGCGTTCGTGTCCTCGGGCTCAACCTCCACCACCACATCCGGGCCATCTCTTTCCCCTTCCGCCGCGAGTTGGACCAGGTTACCCACAACTTCCAAGATGCGGTTCGTCATTCTCACCAGTCCCAGCATCATGGTCACTCGGTCTCTGTCCAGAACTTGCCATACAGGCTCGGCAGCAGCCTCGTCAACAAGTAGAGCGTCATACTTGCCGGGGGCTTTCGCCGGGTTCACTCCTGAGCCAGAAGTGATGACGGTGATGCGAGCGGATCTCCAACAATTTCTCCATCCTCCGTGAAGACCCTCATGGTGATGTTGTCCCGTAGCTGAGATAGCAATCGCTGCAATCTGCGCGCCAACACGTCCACGGCGGCCCATGACGGTGCTGTCAGCATTACTCTGTGGCCTTTCCTGGCCAAAGCTATAGCTATGATCGTCAGCAATTGAGTCTTGCCAGTGCCTGGACCAGCTTGACAGAGAGAGAAATGGTTGGACTGACAAGCCATCCTCAAGAAGGAAGCTTGTCTCTCGTTGCCGCTCAGTGCTTCAAGCAGATCCTGACTGAAAGCCAAGGGAGAAGGGCCGCCAAGCTCCGGTGCTGAAGCGAAATGGAATAATGCAGCTCTGGACAATCTGGAGTTGAGCAGGGCTCGACCGGAGCCAGTGAGCAAATGGGATATAGCCTTCAAAGCCCTCTCCATTTGAATCCTGGGCAAATCAGGATACACCATAGCATTGGGAGGGCCATGGACAAACCCGTCGACTACTTTCACGATGCTCGGGGCCTGGAGCTTCTGACTGGTGAAAACCAAATAGCTGGGAGGCCCTTTCTTGCCGACAAAAAGTTTACCCGCGACAGGAATGCGCGTTGGACCAGCATCTACAGAATCCTTCCACTGAGCCTCCAGTTCTCGAAGCACGTCTCCCTTGACGTGCGCCAACGGAAGAGTCATGGCTTGAGGCTCAACTACAGGTTGAATCTGCACATGGTTGGCCACCACAATTGGCTCCCTCATAGAGGCCCTGACGGAGCTAACTTCGGTAGCGATGGACTGAGGAGGCACCCATTGAAGCATGAAGTATCCCTTCAAATCTGCAGCAACTGAATCAGTGGACCTAGCTGGAGAAGTCCCTGTCAAAGACCTAAAAAGCTCAGCGCAGTCTGGCTGAAAAGATGCTACCCAAAGAATAGTGATCCTGGGAGGAGGCTCGTCAACTGGCTCAGGCACTCCTCGATGATCACTGACTCCCTCAAAGGGCAGTTGCGTGCCCACAACAGCTTGCTTCACCGACTCATCCGCAGGATCCAAGGTGAATTCCACAAAGGCCTCCTCAAAAGCTGGATCAGCTCGAAGCATGCCGTAAAGTCTGTGGCAAATCCTGGGCAATTGTGCAAACGTGGCCACAGGCATAGGAAGCACACTGACTACATCAGGAAGCAGAATCTCCAGATTTAAAACTTCATCTTGGGGTCGCTTGCGCATCTGGCGAAAGCCTCCAACCACCAGATTGATGAGAGTGTGCAACACTTCCTGATCAGGGTAGCCATTCACTATGGAAGAGAAATACCTGTACGGTCTGAGCCACTCAAGTTGAAATGATGCCTTCTCACGATCGGGGAAGATAAATTTCTCCAAATGGGCCGTGGCAGGTTTTTGCAGCACTGGCACAATGAGTCCATCAATTCGCTGAACCAGTGCCGGCACTGACTGATGATGAGGAGTAGTTCCAACGGTCCCAATGTCGCAATCACCCAATAAGGCCCCGAAAAAGCATCCGCATGCTAAAATGAGCCATTTCGGAGGCAGTTCAGAAAAGCAACCAGATGATGCGTCATACTTCGCAAGCAGGCCATTGTCGTCACCACCAGCCTCAGCTGCATACCTTCCAGCATGGGCCTCAGCTAAAGCCTCAACCCATTCAGTTGACCCTCTATCAAAAGAATCATTCGCGGATCTGAATGATGGTTCTGGGTCAGCTTCAGAGAACTCTGGAGGATTGGTCAAGGCCATGGTCAAAATGGCCAATTGCAAAGAGCGATCCGCCCACTCAGTGTCAAGAAAGGGATAAGTGGACATCGTGGAAGACATGCAATTGAGCAGGTACACTAGTGCGGCTCCGGAAGATTGGGTTTTGTTGAAAACACTTGTGTCATTGAAATCCATGAACCTTGCTCTCACTGCCTCAACTCTTGGATCCTTCCTGAGCCCATGGAATTGGTGGAAAATCCTGACCTGGCCTTCCAACGCCACATTTCCCTTGGCCATCGCCGCGTGAAATTCCTTAGACGCTTTCATTACGTTGGCAAGCACCGGTGAGACATCTCCCTGAACTGCAGAGCCAATGATCTCTTCAGCGTGAGTGCAAAAAGACTGCGGAATGATCTCAACGAGCCTGGCGTCTGAGCTCTGAGCATCCAAGGCCGCTCTGGGACAGCTAAGAAGCTTAGCATGAATGCTTGATCCCAAGGAGGAAAACCATTCCTCAGCCTGGCTAAGCTCCTCCTCATCCCATCTATCGCAAGTATGCAACTCAGCTATGCGGGGGTAGACAGCCAACCCAATCTTGGGTTTAGGGTTTAGGGTTTAGGGTTTAGGGTTTAGGGCTCAGGGATTTAGGGTTTGGGGTTCAGGGTTTAGGGTTTAGGGTTTAGGGTTTAGGGCTCAAGGATTTAGGGTTTAGGGTTTAGGGTTTAGGGTTTAGGGTCTAGGGCTCAGGGATTTAGGTTTTGGGGTTCAGGGTTTAGGGATTTAGGGTTTAGGGTTAACAAGAGATTTAGGGTATGGAGTTTATGGTTTAGGGTTAGGGGTTTAGGTTTAGGGATCTGAGCTTTCTGGTCGTAGGATAGGATTTAGGGTTTGAGGATTTAGGGTTTGAGGGTTTGGGGATTCAGGCTGGGCTTTAGGGATCTGAGGTTTCTGGTTTAGGGAGCTAGGACTTCGAGGTTTTAGCATGTGGAGTTCAAGGCATGTATCAGGCTTGGGGTTACTAGACATTCGGGCCGCGGCTTGGAAGACCTTAGGTTTAGGGAGCTTAGGGTTTCGGTCGCGCGAGGGTTTAGGAGTTTAGGGTTTGGGTTTTGAAGATATTTGCTTGTCGGCCTCGCGGCTTTGCTGCTGTGAGTGCAGGTGAACCCTGAGCCGAAACCTGAGCCCTAAACCTGAGAGTTTCGGCTTCAGGGCTTGCAGGACTTAGCCTGCAGGTTAGGGTGTCTGAGGTTGAGAGCATTCGGGGTTTGGGGTCACGTGGGGTCTGCGGGGCAGGACGTAGAACCTGAGTTGCATAGGGGGGCAGGCTTCAGGGCCTATGGTTTCTGGGCCGGGGGCCGGAGAATTTCTTATACTTTGGGTTTAAAGCCCGCAACTTGCACTAAAAGCCCAAAGCCGAAAAGCTAAACCCTCAACGGAAAGCCGTGAGGCTTGGAGGTTTCTAGCTTCTTGAAATTTTGGAGTCTATAGGATCAGAAAATCCAAACGACGAGATGTTTGCAGTGGTCTCGTGGTGAAGGGGTGGGACTGAACAAGTTGGAGCATGGTTTCGGGATACATCGAACAGCAACCATTCATGTTACAAACAGGCCCCAGATCGCGCAGCCCGTGTCGCACGCATTTCGACTCTCGATGTGCTTTCTTAAGGCTGAAGCTGCGAAGTCCTAGGTTACAAGGAACCCGGCTGGTCTCCTAACCAACCCCTGGCTACTAGAAGAGTGCTCCTATATTTTCGAAACCCCAGACATTCGGCTCCCAAGTGAAGGGAGACGACGCTGTGTCGACCCTGGAGCTCATGCGGAGATCCACAGGCCGCCGTGCCTTCCCAGAACAGGGGATCCTGCCCGGCAGGGGTGTGGGTCTGGCTTTGGGGCATCGCGTTTCCGTTAGCATATCCCAAGCTGCTGATGTAGCGGCTGCATGCTGAGATGGTAGTGTGGGAAAACAAAAGAGCACTCTAAGAGTACCGCAAAATACTGAGTCAGTATGCCAATGCAACAGCTAGATAGCAAAAATCACAGCGCCAGCAAGCTACCCACAGAAAGCAGCACGAAACAAGTATGACAAGACAGTGGGCGCATGACATAATAGCAACAACCCTCGGTGACAGCCTTGAGGTTTCGGGTTTAGGAGCGTTTGGGGCTTAGAGTTGTGCGACCCGACAGAGTGGCTGCTATGCATGTGTTGCATGGAGAGTGGATCAAGACGGATTCTTGGTGGACGAGCAATGAAGGCCGTCGTCCACTGCCGTCGTCACCACCACCACCCACAACTGCTAAGACGACCACCACCACCACCACCACAATAAGAAAAGCAAGGACAACAAGAAGAACAAGAACAACAACGCAAGAAGAGGAACGATGATGATGGTCAGAATCGCAATATTGCAGCAACATGCGAAGGAGGGCAGGCGATGCTGTCGCAAAGCTGCAGCGAGGCGCCGTTGAGACTCGCCCCTGAATACCCAAGCCCACGTCCTCTGAGCTTCGGAACGGGTAATGGCCAGTCAGCATGACGAAGAGTATCACACCCAAGCTCCAAACATCAGCTCGCCTTGCAGAGAAATTGAGCAAATCTAGAGGGCTGCTGGTATTAGGGTTTAGGATCTAGGTCTGGGCCGTAGATAGTAGAATCCATTAAATACTGACCTCCAACCCATCTGCCCCCAAGCGCCCCGAACCCTCCATATGCACCAGCATCAGCTAAATCCCTCCAACAGTTCGGTGCAGACGAGTCGCTCATCGTAGCTCCCATTGCTCGAGCATACCTTCATAGTTTGGAACCCGACAGTTTTAAGGTCTGGGGTTTAGGGTGTATGTTCTTCCTTAGCACCTACTACTAACAAGACCAAAGAAGTTGCGATAAACATCCGAGGATCTGGAGTGACTGAGTTGGGTGCTAGGACCTCCGGCGCCAAGTACTGCGGCGTACCTCAGGCGGGGTATCTGCTCTGCACAGCCACAGGACGCAGCCGACCGCAGGGGCATGAGGGATCCAAGCCACTGGCCAGTGGCCCAAGCCCCATCCTCCCCAAAACTCTAGGGTTTAGGGTTTAGCGTTTAGGGTTTAGGGTTTAGATCCTCAACCCTGGCTGTGGGACCCTCGGGCAAACCCCATGAACCCGGAGCCCTAAGCTGTAAGATGTGAAACAGCCCAATGCGTCTTGGCTCCCCGGCCCACGTGCGACCGCGCATAGGTGTAGCCATCCTTGCCGCTGCTGCTATCGCTACTGCTTAATGTTAACCTCATTTTAATGAACCCCATCATAAAACTCGATCCCAGAACTCGATTATCAACCCCGCCTCAATGACAAAACTCGATCCCGGGAACTCAATAACAATAATCCCGTCCCTGGCTCCGAAAAGAACCCTTGAGGCCGTTGTGTCAGCCCGCCCAGAATCGCATAGAGACTCAGTGAGCGTAGTAGTGCTGGGACCAGTCAATCCCCCCCACCGGGGCCTGAAAAAGTCAACACTGCTGTCAATCTCACTCATTCCCCAAGACGAGACAAACCGACCCAGGTCCAAATTCGTTGAAATAGCCACTCCTAACGCACTAAAATACAAACGACAGCTTGGGGCGGCGTCCCGCACCAGCTTGGAGTGGCCAAAGTCCGAGAGTTTGACCTCCACCTCTCAGAGCTTTGGTGCAGGGTTTGAGGTCCCAGGGTTCTGGGGATTTCTGAGGGTTTGAGGTTTAAGGTTTAGCGAGAGCCTTTACGATTCCAAGAGGTTTCTTTGCAGGGACTTTGTGATGGCTTTTTAGGGCTATGGTGGGAGGAGTGCAGAGGCTTCTCAATGTGTGGGGGTTCACAGTTGAGGATTTCAGGGGCTTTCACAAAACGGAATCGTAATTTTGAGCATGGAACTCGGGCATGTCTTTCTGGGCATAAAAGACTCTGGGTTGTTTGATGAACTCTGATCACAAAAAGCTTTGTCGCAACCGGCTGCGTGGGTGTTCGTGCCACATACGTGGCAGCCCACTAGTACCTGTACTAGCACCACTACTAGTACTAGAGGAACTACAACTACGAGGACTAATACTAGTACTACCTACCACCTACTGCCTACAGTACAACCACCCACCACCTAACTACCTACCTACCTACCTACCTACCTACCAACCTACCTACCTACCTCCCTCCCTGCCTGCCTACCTACCCACCTACCTACCACCTACCTACTGAGCATCTACCTACCCACCTACCTACCTCCACCTGCCTACCTACCTACCTACCTACCTACCTACCTGCCTACCTACGTACCTACATACCTTCCCTCCAACTGCTACTGCTACTACTACTACTACTACTACTACTACTACTACTCCTACTGCCACTGCTACTGCCACTGCTACTGCTACTGCTACTGCTACTGCTGCTGATACTGCTACTGCTACTGCTACTGCTACTACTACTACTACTACTACTACTACTACTACTCCTACCACTACTCCTACTCCTACTCCTGCTGCTGCTGCTGCTGCTGCTGCTGCTGCTGCTACCACTACCACTACCACTGCCACTGCCACTGCCACTGCCACTGCCACTGCCACTGCCACTGCCACTGCCACTGCCACTGCCACTACCACTACGACGACAACGACGACGACGACTACTACTACT
>CAJNDV010035592.1:12378-25491 GCA_905221635.1 Symbiodinium sp. CCMP2456
TACTACTGCTGCTACTACTACTACTACTACTACTACTGCTGCTACTACCACTACTGCTACTACTACTACTACTGCTACTACTACTACTACTACTACTGCTGCTGCTGCTGCTGCTGCTGCTGCTGCTACTACTATTGCTACTGCTACTGCTACTGCTACTGATACGACGACGAATGCGACCAGAAACGATAACAGCAAACAACATGCTACGAACTATTGCAAACAGCTACTGGGTACTAGCTGCTGACTACCAGTACGAGCTGTGGCGCACCATGCTGTGGCTACTATGCTCTCACGCCTGGAAGGGTCGTCAGTAACAACCAGGAACTATCCACTACGAGCAGTTAAAGGCGATCTACTTACTAAGTTACTAAGTCTCACCGGCTAACCACAAACCAGTCACTACTGACCAACCGATGCTGAAGAGATGCGAACTGCGAACGACGAAAGCGGTCCTAGCTACTAACTCCCCAATACATTTTACAACATATAATTGTCAGCTACGAACCACAACGAGCTGCCGACTGTTAGACGCTTTGTTAGCCCTTGGGAAGGAGGTTTGTGTAGTATGCTTTGCTTTTAAGGAGCCTGCCGGATCAACCATACCATTCAGAATTCAAGAAATAGATATCTGTTCTCAGACTTGCAAGCTCTTGCAAGCCAGATCTCCGAAGCGTCAGAGAGGATCATGCCAGTCGGGAAGAAGCAATCCTTGTTTGGCTAGAAGCTGGGAGGCGCAAGAGACCGTCCGAAGGCAGGTGGTCAAGGGTTGAGGTTTGCAGCGAAAGAAAGCATAGAGGTCGTGCCTGGCATACTAACAAAAATCACAATACTATACGGCTCACGGCAACAACTGCAGAGCGGAAGAAATAATGAAACGGTGGCATCTAAAGCCTAAAGCTATACGAGCCAGGTCAAACAGCAAGAAAAAGCACCAGCGGCGAAGGCAGCAGCAGCAGCAGGAGCAAGAGCAACAGAAAACAGTCACAGAAACAGCTTGCAGCAACAGCAGCCACAATTAAGAAGTAACAGCACTCCCAACAACCGCAGGAACACACAGCAACAGCAAATATCATCATTATCATGTCGTAGACCGCTTACATTATGAAGCCCTTGATGAAAATGGAATCCAACTGATGACGGTGGTAGCAACTGCATCAGCAGCAAGAGCAGTGCTAGTAGTAGCAAAGGCAGCAGTAGCAGTAGCAGTAGCATCAGCAGCAGTAGTTGGAAGCTTGCCGTCACCGCGGTAATGTAGCAGAGGCAGCACTCGAAGTGCAGCAACTGCCGGAGCAGTATTAAGTGGCGTTCACCAGAACAACACAGCGACCAAAATGGCAACAAGCTCCTTCTTCCGATAGAGAGGACTCCGCAACGACCAAGTATTTCCCGCACCACCTCCTCACGCGGCCAGACCTTGGAGCATGCTGCAGGTCATGGCAAAAATGAAGAGTCTGGAGAATTGTTCCGGTTGCTGACGGTATCATTGCCACTACTTACAACGATCTCCGGGCTACAGCAGCTACTGCAGAAGATGAGAACTGAGCCGGTCCAGAGCGAGGCATCTGCAGATGTGGCAGGTTATGCTGCAACCAGACGTACGCAGACATGACATCGCCCAATGCCACCCCGTAGTTTGCAAGGACCTGTTTTTGCTGCGGTGTCCACATTGTCGGAATAAGCTTCAATGCCTCCTCGTCGAGCAATTTGAAACCGTCGCATTGCAACGGCACCGTCGTGATGTTGCTTTTCCATGCTGTGGTGATTTCACCGGCGCACCTAAGTCACTCAGACACCAAGGAAAAAAACTGCTGAGAACAAGTGTCACACATACTTGCACAACCTCCAAACCGACACCCGCACGTGAAACACTCACTGTTGCAAGCAAGGTAGTCCCAAATTGCAGCCACTACCAGCACTACCAATACCGCTACTAGTACTACTAGTACTACCACGACTACTACTACCACCACCACCACGACGACTACTACTACTACTGCTGCTGCTACTACTTCTTCTGCTGCACAGGGTACTCCTCCTCCTGCTGAAAGACATGACTTGTGTGTTACAGTGCCACGGCTCAAGTGCATGCCCGTAAACCCTAAACCCTAAACCCCAAGAGAGGATGGTGGGGTTAAGTGCCAAGGGAAACTCGGAGACCTCAAGCCTACGCTGCAACAGACCACCTACTTAGATTGAAGAGACCAGGCAGGGTTTAGGCCAACGCCCAAAGACCGGAAGTTTCAGGAAATCATGGTTAAAAAGGACTTGGGGGTTTTTGCATTTAATATTTGAGGCAGTGCAGCCTTTGGGGTCACTGATCAGCACACCAAGATCGTGAAAGGAGCTTCGTCGTTAGGACGACCACCACGCTCTTTGTTTCGGTGCGCACGATGTCAAAGAGGTAGTCTAAGTTTTCCAGCTGGTCACAATCCAAGAAGACCCTTATCGGGCTGTGTCGTGCAATCAAGAGCTTCATCAGCCGACAAAGGCTTCCAGCGCCACCCTTGCCAGGCTGGGCTTCGGACAAAGGGGGGGGGGGGGTCTATTTGGGCGACATCCCAAACCGAAGCCTACTGCGAACCTGACATGAAGAAGTCGGCAGGAAAGGAAGAAATAAAGATCTGACATCTCTGCCTGCCTTGTGGTGGCATAAAAAGATGCCGTAGAGACACCGCTTCCGAAAATGATTTACGATTGCTCGCAGAATTCCCAGCAAGGCTACCACCAGGATCATCACCACGGGTATGCATAAGAAAATGCCCAGCGAAAGCGAGGACTCTGTTTCGTTGAGCTTCAGGAGGGGCGCAGCGCCCAGTAGCCTGGGCTCTTGCTCAGAAACTAGTCAAAAGTCATAAAGACCCTTCGTAATACCCCCAGTAAGGACCGTAAAGCAGGCCTTGCCCCGCATAAAGGTTCTCTATGAACTAAAGCGCATCACCCACTCTTCTTACCACGCCATCTTAGCCGCCTTTAGATTTCAAAATTTCCTTTACACCCGTGCCCAGTCGCACAATAATCAACAGCCCCGTCAATGCCAGGTCCACGTGGTTCGCCTGCTCCGTGCGCCAGGGAAACGTCCGGGCTTGCAGCGCTAAGCTGGCAAGGAGGATGGTGCCCATGACCGGCACCTCACGGGCTTGGGGTTTAGTGTTGAGGGCTCAAGGTTTAGGGTTTGAGGTTTAGGGCTATACGGCACCTCACGAGGCTCCTTTATTAAAGGAAACTACAGGTGGGGAGTTTAGGGTATATAGGGCTTCTATAAGGCTTGCATAGGGTATATAGACCTTCTATAAGGCTCCTATAACGGTAACTACCCACCTGAAACTGTCCTAGACTTTAAAGCCTTCTGACCCTAAGCCTTAATTGTATTGTAGGGGCCTTAAGAGTTCGAATAGGGTCTTGGGGCATATGATACTATATTTACAATAAGGAACCTCCAAGATAGTATGGGAAATTATTTAGGCCCCTCTATTAACATTGCTGACGGGCTTTTCGATAAATACGCTTCTAGGGGTTTAGGGTGCAGGATTCGGATGTCGTTTAGGCTCCTGACGAGAGACTGCGGGGGTGAGGGGGGCCGAATCATGGGGTTTAGGGTTTAGGGTTTAGGGTTTAGGGTTTAGGGTTTAGGGTTCATGGGTGTGTTTCTTGCCATAACTGCGAGTACACATGGGTAGTTGTCCAACTGAGGGTCCCTTTTCAGATCCCCGAAATAGTACGGCACCCTTTCAAAAGGGCCCTAAAAGGGACCCTAATTTAGAGAACTGCCCGACATGTTTATGCTACCCGACATGATCTCATCGTCCTGCAACTGTCGACCAGGCTCTTGGAGGAGCTTTGGGTTCCCAGGAGTTTAGGGTTTAGGGTTGAGGGATTTTCTAGTGTAGTATAATATCACAGTATACTATAGTTCCCGGAAAAATTTATACATACTATTCCAGTCTAGTCAGTCTAGTCTAGTATATAATGTTACAGTATACTCAGTCTCTATTATAGTATCCCAATTCTTGTTGAGAAGCCCAGCGTAAGGGAGGTCTTCAACAGCACTCCAGCCGGGAGCCCCAATTCTCTCCCCCTAAACCCTAAACCCTAAACCCTAAACCCTAAACCCTAAACCTTCAACCCTGAAAGAACGGCCCCGAGGGCTCCGAAACCTCAGGGCCCAGATACGCCACCGCCAGGCACCTTCAAGCCCTAAACCCTAAAGCCTAAACCTGAACCCCAAAGAGTTTAGGGTTTAGGGTTTAGGGTTTAGGGTTTAGGGTTGAACCCCAAAGAACCTACCGTTGACAGGACTTGTAATAAGGAGTTCATAACAAGGAAGTTCCGAAAAATGTCGGTTTAGGGTGAGGGTAATGCCATAATGCTATTCCAGCCTGAACGCGAAGTACCTCACAATCCCGATGCGTAAACAAAAAAAGCAGAGAGTCAACAACGACCCAACTTTGCACCTGGATCTCTGGCACGTCCACAGCGACGGGTAAGAGGGCCACGATACCTTTAGACAAAGCTTGGGGGGTTTAAGAGTTGAGGGTTCAGGGCTTAGGGCTTAGGCTCTTCGGCTCTGGTGGGACTCTTGAGTCCCTTGTTTAGGGGGTTAGGGTTTAGGGTTTAGGGTTTAGGGTTTAGGGTTTAGGGTTTTCTGGAAGAGTTGAGAGCATCGCGTTGCGTGGAACCTCGAAGGTCTCATTGCAGGCTTATAGAGGCATGGAGTGCCAATCTTCTCCCAAGCACGCCTTCGGAAATGTAAAGCCTACATGGGGGTTTGCAAATATAGGGACCCTAATATAGCACCCCAAATGGTAGGATCCTGATAAAAAGGACCCCAAAGTAAGGTACCCTAATTTTCGGAAACTCCCACATCTTGAGAGCTCTTTGCCTTTGCAAGGCTCGGTGCGATCTTGCCGACAGGAGGCTGTTTCGGTAGAGGAGAAAGAGGCCGTGTTTATACCTCTCCTTGCGTTGGTGAGGCGCTGGAACCCTAAACCCTAAACCATAAACTCTAAACCTTAGTCCCAAGGAAACCTCAAAGCGAAAGGGGCTGAAAAACACTCTCATATAGATGTCAGTCTGCACACCCTACAACTCTACAACCCTTTTCCTGAATGGTAGCCCTTACACCCAGGTGCTCAAAGCGCAATGTACGGGCCTGAATAATCAGAATAGGGTTTGGGGGGCCTTTATCCTATAATTTCAATAAGGAACCCCTCAAAATAGTATAGGTAATTCTGGCTGAGAGTCCGGTTTGAACCGGTGGAACAAGAAGCGATACCGGTTCATCAAGCGAAGCCCCCGGCCACTTCCGACCCGCCACCTGGGAATCTCACGATTCGGTTTAAGGGGGGGTTTAGGGTTTTTTGGGGTTTAGGGAAGAGGGTTGAGGGTTTAGGGCTGAGGGTTTAGGGTCCAGGGTTTCGGGCTTAGAGGGTTTAGGGTTTGGGGTTTAGGGTTCAGGGTTCTAGTGCCAAACTGCCTACCTGGTTTAACGTAAACTACCAGTTCCTTGCACCACGGGAAGGGGGAACAGGGCCTGGGGTTCAGGATGTGGGGCTCTGGGCGCAAGGTTTCGAATGTGGTGGCTCATAGAAACCTATGCAAAACGAAAGAGGAGTTACAAATACACATCTCAGTAATTATCTGTACATACGCATATATGGACACATGCATATATACGTGTATGTATGTGTATGCATGTATGCATGTACAGATAGATAGGTAGGTAGGTAGGTAGGTAGGTAGGTAGGTAGGTAGATAAATAGATAGATAGATAAATAGAGACACAGAGAGAGAGAGAGAGATAGGTAGATATTTAAGATAACGTAATCTAAGATAAGCTAAGGTAAGATGAGATAGGTAGATAGAGAGACAGATAGATGGATGGATAGATAGATATATAGATAGGTAGGTAGGTAGGTAGGTAGATAGATAGATAGATAGATAGACAGATAGATAGGTATACATATACATATGTACGTCTTTGTGCGTGTATACCTGCAAACATGAAACTGCATTTAAACAAGCATATGCATGCATGCAGGAAAAAGTGTGTCTGTGTATATATATATATGTATGCACAAACGTGTATATAGACATACATGCATACACACACTTAGATGTTAATGTATTTGAATGACACTAAGCCTAAGAAACAGGATTCTGGGGCCCAGCCACGGGTACATGACGGTTGCATAGGTAGCCACGGCCAGGAATGCCTCGTGGTCTGGATCTTCGGAAAGCAAGGCTTAGCAACATGCGTCCTTAAGCCTAGCTCTTAGATCTCTTCTGTAAACTGTAGACTTTAGCTAAACGGGACCTAAACCCTAGCACCCTAACACCCTAAACCCTAAACCCCAAAACCCAGCACCCTAGGGTTTAGGGCTCAGAGGAACATGTCCCTCCAAGGCGCAAGAGGTTGGCTGAGCAGTCCACACACTGCTAAAGCAACAAGAGCTGCGTGCTCGTCAGAGCTGTAACCTTACTTTCAAGGTTCGTTTGGGGTTTAAGGCTTCGGTGTTTTGTAAACAGTGCTTTGGGGTTTGGGGTTTAGAGTTTAGGGTTTAGGGTTTCGGGTTTCGGGTTTCCGGTTTAGGGTCTAGGGTTTAGGGTTTAGGGTTTAGGGCGGAGGAGTTTAGGAGTTGCTTGGTTCAGGGTGCAAGGTTTCGGGGTTTAAGGTTGAGAGGGTTTGCTTGGGGTCAGGGCATTCTTCCATACATGACGCAGGAGAATTCATGTGTATGTATATATATATATATATAGATGTTTAAATATGTCTACATATGAACTCTAAACCCTTTTGTAGCCCTCTAAAGCCTTGATAAGAAGCCTGTCATATTCAGAGAGGCAACAAGCAATGCCTGGATCGGAGACCATCGAGGCCGTCTGATCTGGATTTGGAGCACATTGAAAGGGAACCTCACGCGTTCCGTTTCCTAGAGTTTAGGTTATCGGGCTTGGGGTTTGGTTAACCTGTTCGGGTTACATGGATAGTTTTCTAAATTAGGGTCCCTCTTTAGGTCCCCAAGTAGTACGCCTAAAAGGGACCCTAATTCAGAGACTTATAGTATAATGGGCCGCAGAACCCTATTCTAATTATTAAGGCCCGTATCCCCTAAACCCTAAACCCTAAACCCTAAACCCTAAACCCTGCTTTTCTACCAGGGAGCTAGCGATCGACAAGTAGAAGGCGAAGATCAAGAGGCCACAGAGGTTCAGCCTAGGTTCCCCAGTAGCCCCTAAATGGGGGTTTCCCAAAATAGGGGACCCTACTATAGTACCCTAGATAATAGGATCCTTATTATAAGGACCCCAAAATAAGGTACCCTAATTGTCGGAAACTCCCAAATAATAAGGGTACCCTTTTTCCTACTATTTGGTTTTCTTAAGGGAACCCAAAAAGAAAAAGGGCAACAGGGTACTACTGGGGAACCAAGCAGCACTGTGTCCAGCGGCTTCGGGCGTCCCAGCATCTTTGACAAACACCAGCTGAAAAGAAGGCAGGCACAAGCCAAAGGGCAAGCAAGCAGTCGGCTTGCAAACTTCAGCACGGGGCTATCCGTTCCGTAGATGCACGTGATACGGATGAAGTCCTTATTTGCTGAGTTCCCTCACCCCCAAAAGCTTAACCTTTCAATTATGCTAGGGCAGTACAAACCCCAAAAGACGAAGAAGTTAATGTAGGGGCCTTACAAATTCGATCAGGGCTTTGGGGTTCCTTATTATATCTAAAGTATATAATACCCCAAAGCCCTATTCTACTTAGCAAGGCCCCTATATTCCCTCTAAACCCTAAACCCTAAACCCTAAACCCTAAACCCTAAACCCTACACCTAAACCCTAACCCGCAGCTCAGAATCCAAGTCAAACGTTAGAAGCTTCGTCAACTCCAAGAGTTGAAGAACAGGCTGCTGCCACTCAATGGACAGCTGCTGAATGGAGCCTTGCTTGGGATTTAGGGTTTCGGGTTTAGGGTTTCGGGTTTCGGGTTTCGGGTTTAGGGTTTAGGGTTTAGGGTGTGGGAAGGTGTAGGGATTGCATAGGTACAGGTTGTATTATATGGGGTTATCCAGAACTAAACATAGGGATGATGCCACCCCCTCAGAAAGTCAAAGGCTGCTTATTCAACTGGTAAGGAGCCGAGGGTTTGAATCGCCACAAGCAACTGGCTCGACACTGCCGCTGCGGTCAGCAAGTTGAAACCTGTTTCTGCTCAACAGCGATCAACTTGGGGAACTGAGGACCCCGGCTAAAAAAAATGCTAAACGAGCATTATGGTAAGGTAAGAACATGCATACATATATATATATATATGTATATATAGATATACATACATACCCAACAAAAAGCTAGAGGTGACCTACCCAGCCCCAAACAAAAAAAACAGCATAAAGTACTTCTCACAGCAAGGATGTTCAGCAGCCTTTGCGCGATCCCAGCCTTCGCAAACCAAGAGCCTGTTTCAGGCCTAAGGAGCCTGATGTCAGTCTAAGGTTGTTGCTGTGCCCTAAACCCTAAACCCTAAACCCTAAACCCTGAAGTTGCAGCCATGGTGCTGACCTGGCTCGGCTCGACTTTCAACATGTTCAGGAGCAGCAAGGCAATCGGAATTGCAATGAAGGCTATGACTCCGGGCACGGCGTCTGTCTCACCGCAGGGTAGGCAGGTACCATTCTCCCTTGGATAATGCCTTGCTTTGCAGTTATTGCAAGCAATTCCTCCTCTTCCGTCGGCGCAGGTGCCAAGTGCTGCTTGGGGACACTCTCTCGCATTGCGACAGCGAAGAACGGAAAACTCACAGCCCATAGAAGAGTCCTTTGTCCAAAAGCCGGCAAGTTGCACAGGTGGGCCCAGGCCTTCTTGGCACAAAACAGCTTTCACAGCTCTGAGTCCTTACTTCCCCTATAAGCCAAGGACAAAAAGGTTAAAGTTTCAGACTACTACTAGATTATAAGAACCCGAAAAGTTTAAATGTTGGGTATTGGGGAACTAAGAGTCTCGCCGCACATGAAGGAGCCTGAACCGCAGAGGCACTCTGACGAATTCACCGCCCCGCTTTCCCGGGTAATCTGGCCCCTTCCACAAGGGGAGCAGCGCGCTTGCCCAGAAAAGGCAGAGTACCAACCGATCTCACACCTGAGGGCTGTCTTAAATTCGGGTTCAGGATGGTTTAGGGTTACGGGTGTAGGATCTAGGGTTTATAGGGCTGAGGGTCTGCAAATTCAAGATCCCGTTTTGCAGTATCTATCATGCAGATCCTACAGTGTAGGTCCCTCTTCTTTCTGAAACCGTAACCCCTAAAGCCCGCCTGTTGCAAGCCTCCATGCCCTCGTCCGGTGCCTCGTAGCCGGGAAGGCACGGGCTGCATTCGAACAGACCTGCGATCTTCTGAGACGGAGCTTTTCTGGGGCTTAGGGGCTGGGGTCTAGGGTGTCGGGGTTTTCAATTAGGGCTTATAGGGCTAGGGCACACAGAAGGGCTCGCTAGCAAACTCTATAGAATATGTTCGTCAGGCCGTTTTGACTTCAACATCCCAAGTTTTGCCCTAAATCCTACACCCCTCAGGGCGAAACCCGGAACCTCAAATCAGGGGTTAAAATGCTGGGACCTTAACGTATGATATCAGGCTCCGGAAACTCCCACCTGTGTCCGGGGCAAAGAATCCTTTGGCGCATGGAACACACGCAGATTGGCCTGCGGCTGAGGGTGCAGAGTGCATTTTAGCTCATAGAGGGTTACGGCAGGTTTCGTGTAGGGTCCGTAGCTGGCTTTTAGGGATTTATGTGGATGTATACATGATACAGCTGGTAGTCTACATCTTGCAGACGTGCGGGCCTGTGTCTCTGGCAAAAGTACCCCGGGGACAGGCGGTCGACGTGGCATTGAAGCCCCCTAGGCATTTCATGCCTTTGGGGCATGCCCTACCTAGGCTGGCCCACTCCAGCCTCTGAAACATAGTTAGGGTTTAGGGTTTAGGGTTTGGGGTTTAGGGTTTAGGGTTTAGGGTTTGGGGTTTAGGGTTTAGGGTTTAGGGTTTAGGGTTTAGGGTTTAGTACCCTAAAGCCTAAAGCAAGATCTTCTTCAACTCCGAGCAGATGAGTATACAAAAGGCTCCAAAAGGCATGGCAAGCTGCACTGTTTGGACTGCTCCTCCTTGTAAAAGCCAGGGTCACAAGAGTAAAGACGATCCTTGTTCATGGTTGGGGTAGTATTAAAAATTTGAATTTATATTCCTTATTGGGCTTAAGTACCCTTAAACATGTAAAATGTTACCCAACTATGACAAAGGATCCGGGGGTGTAGCCCCCGTGGAACCATCCATCCACACCAGGGACTTCTCGAAGAAGAACTCCGATGTAGAAGCGCTGAACACCGCCACCCTGACAGTTTCGCGAGGATCTCCCTGCACGACGTTCAGTAGTTCATAGGCTCCCAGTCTATCTCCATTCTCGTTGAAACTCACAGACCCCGAAATGCCCGTGAAGCTTGTCCTGCGCAACTCTTGCAGCAGCACTTCCCCACGGATCTCACTGCGAGGCACCCCTTTGTGCAGTAGCTGGTTGATGGCAACAAGGAAGGTGTATACGGCATCGAAAGCTAGCGCAGACCACCCGCTGGGTATTCCAGGAGCTCCGTGTGACATCAGGTTCACCAAGTCTTCCCTGTCAAGTGGCATTCTCATGCGGTCTAGAGAATATCGTTGCACTGCGTCTGCTCCCACGATGTCATCTGGACCGAGACGAGACCACATCTTGAGCAGTTCCGGGAACTTTGGACCCCTGGTTGCAGCCATGCACATCATGAAGCCCACTGGAAGGTTGAGCCCCTGGTACGCATAGAAATTGTCAGAGCCGACAGCCTGCCACCCTGGCCCGAATATTCCTTCTTCATGCAAGAGGGAGAGCATGCCAGGAATCATTGCCCCATCCATCGTTATGATCAGAAAACGAGAGCCCATCATCTTGACGTCTCTGAGAACAGCCCGAGCTTCTTCAGTGGCGAATTCCGATGGCATGTGTCGCAGACCTTCCGAGGTCTGCGTAATAAGGAACTTCATGTAAGTGAGGAGAAGAGGGGAGACGAGTAATTACTCTATGGTAACGTAAACCGCGTCTTCTATATACCAATATTTACGCATATTAACCCTACTTCCATGACAACTTACATAAACCCCATATAGAAATCCCTAGCGACTACAACTAAGCCCCGCATAAATCTAAACTCCTCACCCCAAACCCTAAACCCTAAACCCCAAACCCCAAACCCCAAACCCAAAACCCAAAACCCTAAACCCTAAACCCCAAACCCTAAACCCTAAACCCAAAACCCCAAAATCCAAAACCCTGAACCCTAAACCCCAAACCCTAAACCCTAAACCCTAAACCCCAAAGCCCTAAACCCCAAAACCCAAAACCCTAATCTAACCTTCCCAAAGACTCCAATACCCCTTAATTAGGGAATATACCTTAAATCCTATTAGGGATCCTACCATATTTTTAAGGTATATTCCTTAATTAAGGGGTATTGGAGTCTCTGGGTTCTCAGGAACCAACCTTTTCCCTGCATGCGGTCTGGTTGGCCACTGCTTCGCGCGAGGTCCTGGATCTCCGTGAATAGCCCTGAGGGCTGAGAGGTTTTGGCTTGAGGGTTTAGGGTTTAGGGTTTCGGGTTTAGGGTTTAGGGTTTAGGGTTTAGGGTTTAGGGTTTAGGGTTTAGGGTTTAGGGTTTAGGGTTTAGCGCCTTAACAGTAGGGTAACATAGGATTTGGGGTTAGGGTCTAGGGCTCTTAGTCAGCTGTAGTTGTACAGGGACTAACTCGGAATATCAGTACCAGGTGTTGATCGACCCCTAGTTTACCTCGCTACAGGTTTCCTTTGAGGGCTTTACGGGTTTAGGGTTTAGGGCTTAGGGTTTAGGGTTTAGGGTTTTAAGGGTTACAAAGTTGTTACACGGGTTCCTGAAAAGTGGTGGGGGGTGCTTTGGACCCCACTGTTGATTTTAGCTCCCACCTTGTCCGTAGACTTCTGCGGAATAGAGGCAGGTCGCCAGCGCAATGTCGAAGTGTAAGACCCATGTCCACAAAGCAGCAGCCTGGATACTATCCGGCGGGATGGTGCGTAAGAAGTAAGGGAAGGAGTCCTTGTTGGACAAGTCCTGGTTCGTGGAGGACATGGACACCTGAGGGACTCCCCTCACGCCTCCCAGCGTGGCGATGGGCATGCTAACGGAGGACAGCTGCGCCCCTACCAGCCCAACGACCGGTAGTGCTCCATCGAGACCTAACATCATGTCTAGCGCCGAGGCAAGGCCGACATCCGGTTGCAGATGCGTGGTTCCGATGCGCAGCTCGATGGAGGCATTTTCATGGATGCCTCCAGGGATCTCTATGATTGGCGGGCCGAGCCGTAGCTGCAAAGCTGCATCGAAACCCTTTTGGTAATCCAAGAAGGCTGCAATGACGGCGACCAACTCCTCCGGCTCACTGTAGGCTGTCCAGCCACCTACAACTCCCAACGCAAGCTCCTCAGAAAGCCCCACGAGGCGAGTGGGTCGGAGAAGAAAGGCCAACAGAAAGCCTTGGGACAACGCCTTTAAGGCCATGGCATCCTGGCTGCATTTAGAGGCCACATCTGGTCATGGTCATGTCATCTAGGGCTCCTTTGTGCTATCAACAACCAGGTTGAGAGCTGCGTCTACTACGAAGAACCCTGAAGTCACGCCAAGAGCCTGACTCACTGGAGCGTTTGGGGGTGTGGGGGTTTGCTTGTAAACGGGTACGTGCGAAAGGAGCACTGTGGCCAAGTCGATAAACATGTTTTTAAGACCCAGTTTCAACCAATTCCCATTAATATTTTGATTTTAAGCCCACCAAACCTGAAATCCGAAACCTTAGACCCCCAGCCATAAACCCTAACCAACCACCGGGTCCACACCCACGGCCCTCAACATAAACCCTACACCCTGAGTTCAAGCTCTTAAACCCTAAACCCTAAACCCTAAACCCTAAATATGGTTAACGACAGCATTCCCTTCCTCGCGGGTGCTACGCTGAGCCCGTAGCGGCAACGAACAAAGCGAAGGCCAAAGGAAGCTTCTTGGGGTTTAGGGTGTAGGGTT
>CAJNDV010035594.1:2443-22218 GCA_905221635.1 Symbiodinium sp. CCMP2456
GGGTTTAGGGTTTAGGGTTAGCTAGCGCTTTTCAGGAGTTCTAGAAGGTTTTCTTTCGCGGTTCAAACCTAGAGATGTGAATGATATGTGCATAATGTGTTCCCTGTACATTGTGATTTACAAGAGTTCCATAATCTTTTTGGGACCGTGGCCATGAGGTTCATGATGGTGAGAGCGAGGGTGACGACACTCGTTCCTGTCAGGAAGCATGTTGTTCTGTATAGCGACCGTGCACGGAATTCCCAACAGCAGGGCTGCAGCAGGATAGCGCAGTTCGACTTCCCAAGCCCGGGCTTCAAGCTGCTAACCTCTTGGCGTGCCAGTGACATCCACCTGCGGCAAGCATCTGTAAGCATGCTTGCGGGTGTTTGAAGAGGCATCCGAGGAATCACATTGACATGCAAAGACAATCGCATGCACATGGGTAGTTCTCCGAATTAGGGTCCCTTTTGGGGTCTCTTTTATAAGGGTGCTGTACTATATTGGGGACCTCAAAAGGGACTCTAATTTAGAGAACTACCCACATACGCATAACATCTCGACCTGCATCTGCTCTGGCCTGATGCTCTTGCCCGGCTGCTTCACCTGGGTAGTTCTCTAAATTAGGGTCCCTTTTGGGGTCCTTTGTATAGGGGTGCCGTACCCCCAAACAGGGACCCTAACTTGGAGAACTACCCACCTGTATACAGTTTGCTGTGGTAGTAGTCGTAGCTGTTGTAGTCGTAGGAGGAGTAGGACTATAGCAGCAACAGGAGCAGCAGCATTAGCATCAGGAGGAGGAGGATTGTTCTGGTTCAGATCGTTTCCTGACGCCGCCAGAGACTGGTCCCACCTTGATTGCAGCAGGTAGAATTGCTCGTCCTCGGTGTATACTCCCCGATGGCTCGTTCCTTCTTTGTGATCCTCAGTGTGGCTGCTTTTGCAACCCATGTACATGGCTATTCTTGCACTAACGCGAAGGATCGCCAGGACTGTGAGTGTTGGTTTTGCCTGAACTCGGCGGTGGATATGTTTTCCGACAAGCCGTGGTCTCATCGGGCTGACTGTTTATCCTCCTTCCTAGGCGTGCTGGCTCCGGCTTTTGTGGACCTGGAGACAAGCTTTGTTGGTGGATGTGACGAGCAAGCCTCTCAGTTCGCTCAGTGCATGTGCCCGCTGATGGAAGCTCACTTCAGCGATGTGGCAGACTACTGCTCCGACATCTGCACTGGAGAACTCAAGCCACGCCACAAGGATGAGATCGAGAATACCATCGGCTCAGTGATGAGCGTTTTCAACTTGCTTGGGGATTGCCCTGGTTCCAGGGTCAGCTGCATGCCCGGTGGCACCAGCAAGCTCATGGTAGAGTTGATGGCATCGCATGAGTCTCGAGGTGCAAAGGATAGCCTTGACTTGAAAGTGGCTGTCGCTGTCAGTGATTCTGCAGAAACTGGGCAGCACAACTACTCTTTGGATGCATCTTTGGACGCCAGTGCTCAAACCAGCCATGCGCAGATGAACTCTGCTTCGTGTATAGTTGCCGCTGGCATCCTGCCAACGCTGCTGTGAGAATATTGGGCATGTTTCTGAAGCGAACGTTTCGTTATTGCCATTGTAGTATACGGGGCCCCAAAACCCTATTCTAATTGTTAAGGCCCCCAGATGTAACAAAAAAGCCCGAGTCAGTGGAAACCCTGTTTACTATTCCCTAGGGCTCCTTATCTAATACTGTTACTATGATATACCCCGAAACCATAGTCTAATGTTTCAGGCCCCTACATGTACTCACACCCTAAAGAACCCGTATTGCAGAACCCTTATATACTCCCTTTTAGGGCATCCTGCCCGCATTATGAAGGCGCGTCAGATGTACAGGGCGAAGACGAGGGCTTGAAGCTACTTAGAGGCTCATGGGACTTTGTAAGTACGTTTATAAGTGCCCTAGATGGGTTACAAGTAATTTTGCTTACCCTAAGCCCTAAACCCTAGTTGCTAAACCCTAGACCCAAAACCCTAAACCCTAAACCCTCAACCCAAAACCCTAAACCCTAAACCCTTCAAAAAACAGTTGCTAAGTCCATGATCCTCTAAGTACCGTCTCACTTGCTCATCAGGTCCCGTTTCAGGCCACGGCCTCTTCTTACTTTAGCGATCTACAGGGTTTAGAGCTTAGGGGTTTTGAGTGTAGGGTTATGGGTTTCGGGGTTAGGGCTATGGGTTTAGGGGTTTGGGTTGTTGGGTGTAGGGTTTAGGGATTTTGGGGTTTGGGGTTTAGGGTTGTTGTGGGGTTTAGGGTATGGTTACCTGTCAGTGCTTAGGTATTGTTACTCTCTTCAAGACACATGTTGCTGTCCTAAACCCTAAACCCTAACTGTAGTCTGACGAGCTGCCATCATCACGAAGGGGTGGTTCGAGTGTGGTTCCCCGAAGGTGCAACCACCTAAAGTCTTGCCGCACTCTAGATCCTAAATGCTATCTAGGTTCCCCAGTAGTACCCTTCTGCCCTGTTTGTTCTGGGGTCTCCTTACTACAACCGAATATACCCAGAAAAAGGGTGCCCTTGTTATGAAGGTCCGAAGGATGCCGAAGCTGCTGAGGAACCCAGCTATACTTTGAATCCTGGTACCCAAGACCCATGCGATGGTACTTGAAGGGGAACGTAACAAGTCCGAAAATCTGGTGCCTACTCTGGTGACTTAAATGTTCTTCCTCCAAAACACCGTTAACAATAAACATCCCTTGAACTGTAGTGGACTCCTTCAAGGCTTTTCAGTGCTTGTATGTTGTTGTATCTTTGGCTTATGGTTTCGGTTACAGAGATCTCCACAAATATGCTTGTTGCTAAGCTTCGGAGTCGATAGAGAGACGGAGCACCACTTAGATTGCAATAAATGCCCGACCGCGTTATGAAGGTATGTTCCTTGTTTATGTAAAGATTGTTAGGGTCTCTGGAAGATTGCGGTCTGAGATGATGTCAGTTCTGCGCCAGCCCAGCGCGCAGGGACTTGACTCCAACTTGTGGGACGCAGGCCTCAAGTAGGGAGCTTTTAAAACGCGGCTTTGAGCTGCCGGTCTTAGGACCGTCCCTACCAACACGCAAGTGCGTCCTCGCACCGCGCCCGCAAAGTGACAAAAGTGACGCAGGTCTCAAGGTGCACAGTCAAGACAGCCCTTCCAGGTTTGATGTAAAGGACGTGTTCAAACTAGGTGACTACGCAAACAAGCAATTATGTGTACACATTTGATTGTGTGTATATATATATATATATGTACATATATATATATATATATATGTATATATGTATATATATATATATATTTCTAGACCCTTGAGATTGTGTATAGTATATCGGGTGTTGATATCACAGCCAAGGAAATGATGTAGGAGTCTGATGTAGACAGCGCTGGATGAGAGCTTCAGCAAATAGGGGACCCTAACAAGGAAAACTACCATACAAGGTTCAAGTTACGGATCCTCAGGGGAGGGTCTTAATGGGGTCAGATCAGAGAGATCCAGACTTGTCTCACCCCGAACATGCATTCCTAGGCGCTAAACACGGCACTCAACACCCTCAATGCAGGGGTTCAGAGTTGAAGGATCAATGTCGCTGCTACGTTTCGGTCCTTGGTGCTTGCATCTCGAGAGGTTTCGGATACCCCAGCGAAATGGATGCAGAAAGTATTGCTACGCGACTCTTATGGCCGTACTCTTTCTAAACCCTTAGTGCCGAAACCCTCAACCGTACCGTAGCAGCTCTACCATACTGGTACCCGCACAGCTCCTAAACCCTAAACCCTAAACCCCGGATCCTAAACCCTAAACCCTAAACCCAGCCAAAAATAGCAAAGCTCAACGACCCAAAAACTCCGCCACCTGGGACCTTCATTTAGGGTTTAGGGTTTTGGGTTTTGGGTTTAGGGTTTAGGCTTTTGGGTTTAGGGTTTTGGGTTTTGGGTTTTGGGTTTAGGGTTTGGGGTTCAGGGTACACGAGGACATCAAAAGCACGGTCATCAAAGCCTGCTCGAAAATCTCGCAACGTCGAAGCTCCAGCCCGTCATCGAACCCCTTCGACCCTGGTAACCCTAAACCCTAAACCCTAAAGAAAAAACTGAAACCCTTGAGCCCCCATGCACCTTTCCAGAACCCGATGAAGCTTCTTAGCATTGAAGCTTGGTTTGGGGTTTTAGGGTTTAGGGCGTAGGGTTTTAGGGTGTAGGGTTTGGGAATTTAGGGCTTTAGGGTTTTAGGGTTTAGGGTGTAGGGTTGTAGGGTTTAGGGTTTTAGGGTCGAGGGTTCCCTAGAACGCTAAACCCTAAACCTTTCTGAAACCCAGGTCACCACAGCCAAGACGCTTACAATGCTAAAGCCCTAAACCCTAAAACCAACAACCCCGAACCCCCAACCCCTAAAGCCCTAAACCCCTAAACCCGAGACCCTAAACCCTAAACCCTAAACCCTCTAATCCCTAAACCCTCTAAACCCTAAACCCGAGAGCCTAAACCCTAAACCCTTCAAACCCCGGTTGAAAAGCTTCGAGCCGTCGTTCCAAAGGCCCTCCAGGCCGGACCTACGAGTTGCAGCAGAAGCGTGGCACCCGGATTGGCTTAGGGGTTTGAGGGTGTTAGGGTTTAGGGTGTTAGGGTTTAGGGTGTTAGGGTTTTAGGGTTTAGGGTTTAGGGTTTGAGGGTTTAGGGTGTTAGGGTTTAGGGTTTAGGGTTTAGGGTTTAGGGTTTTAGTAGGGTTTAGGGTTTTAGTAGGGTGTAGGGTTTGAGGGTGTAGGGTTTGAGGGTGTTAGGGTGTTAGGGTCTCGGGTTTGAAAGTTTAGGGTGTTAGGGTTTTGGGTTTGAGGGTTTGGGGTGTTAGGGTTTTGGGTTTGAGGGTTTGGGGTGTTAGGGTTTGACGGTTTGGGGTGTTAGGGTTGGGGGTTTGAGGGTTTAGGCCTTACGGATTAGGGGTTTAGGGGTTTAGGGGTTTAGGCTTTAGGGTTTAGGGTTCTGGAGATGGCTACTATTGCTGTGATGCTCACGGTTTTCGTTAGCACAGTCAAGACAACTATAGCTATTACCATTACGTTACTGTTATGATTACAATTAGTATTTTGATTGATTCACTTTTTTGTCGGTGTTACCACTATTATTCTTTCGTTTGTCGTTCTTGCTTTGATTATAGAAATGATTATTTGTATGCTTATGGCTGCTATTGTTTGTTCTTTTATTCTTATCACTGTTACAACTGCTATTATTCGAACTCTCACCGTCGCCAAAACCTAGGGTATAGGGCAGGGTGAACGTGACATGTCGTATTCGTAGTAGCATTGTTGCTGATCCTAGTTAGCCTTTGCGTAAACCCTAAACCCCTAAAAACGCCTAAACCCTAAAACCCTAAACGCCGAAGCCCCAAAACCCTAAACTCCTAGACCCCAAAGCCCTAAACCCGGATCTAAGGTAGAACCCATGGGCCCCTAGTATGGGCCCTTAAGCCTAGGACCCTAATATACCTACTATATACCCTATATATACCCTTATGGGACCCTAGAATCCCCAAAGGGCCCATGTTAGGGGCCCATGGGTTCAACCTTAGACCGGAGGTAGGTAAGTTCCTAAGTTCCTTAGCCGTAGAAGCCCTTTTCCACTTTCTCGGCATTCGTGGGGCTGACTTGTAGGGTGTTTAAGGTTTAGGGTTTTAGGGTTTAGGGTTTTAGGGTTTAGGGTTTAGGGTTTAGGGTTTTAGGGTTTAGGGTTTAGGGTTTATCTTCGCTGGGCAGAGTCTTCTAGGTTTCTAATGTAGGTGCCTTAAGCATTACCTGGACTATTTTGGTGGTTCCTTGTTATATTTATAGGATCGTGGGCGTTTCTAATGCGGGTGCCTTGATAATTACCCATACTATCTTGGGGGTTGCTTCTTATACTTATAGTACCATAATTAACCCAAAAGCCTGTTCTAATTATTGAGGCCCCTATATGGCGTGGCTTCAAAAACCCTAAGCCCTAAACCCTATTAAAGTTTCTGTGGGGATGGGGACCTGCGGATTTTGGGTATGGCTGTTTGAATTGATTGGAAGCCCTTGTGACTTGACTACGTAGGCCTTGTGGTTTAGGGTGTAGGGTTTAGGGCTTAGGGTTTAAGGTTAGGGTGTACGGTTTAGGTATGGTCTAGGGTGTAGGGTTTAGGGCTTAGGGTTTAGGGTTTAGGGTTAGCGTGTAGGGTTTAGGTATGGTTTGGGGTGTAGGGTTTAGGGCTTTGGGTTTAGGGTTAGGGTGTAGGGTTTAGGTATGGTTTAGGGTGTAGGGTTTAGGGCTTAGGGTTTAGGGTTAGGGTGTAGGGTTTAGGTATGGTTTAGGGTATATTGGGCGTAAGAGTATCTTCTTAGCAAACGCCCGTTTGCTTCCAGTGGCAAGATTAGATGTGTCAATGTCAACAACTAACTGGTTCCGACTATGTAGTATGTGGCGTCTGATGACCTCAACACCCTCTTCTAGTTTCGAGGCCTCTGTGCTATGGTCGTCCCCTATGTGATGACGCAGTATGCCCCAGCACCCCGTTCGAATTCTTCAGCCCTGTATTCAGCCGTAAGCCGTGCTAGAAAGTCCTGTGGCGGCATAAGGATTGTTCCTTGGATACTGCCCCCACCCAGTAACAGTTGAATAACGTTGATTATATAGACCTACAAGGCCCTTGAAAGTAGCCCTCTTGCAGACTGGATGTCCACACATTGGCAGAGCGCAAGACTTAGAGTTCAAGGCTGTGGCTTTAGGGTGGCTACAACTTGCAGAGACATGAGAGCTTCAGAAGACTGGTGCATGCAGATGTTCGATGATAGGATCCTGACATAGTACAACATACAACTTATTCTTGGATTCCTAATCTTCTAGAAAGCTCCTTTTGGAAAAGACGCCCGAGTTTAAGGACTCGCAATGTTAAGAAGTCCAACTAAACCGTGCAGCGCGGTCGACAACGGGTTTTCTGGCTCGCAAAAGACATGAGCATGTCGTTTGGGTTGCTGCACACCGTGTCAAATTGCAAGCCTAACCGGCCCAACCATCCTAAGTGAAAAATCTGTTATTTTCCGACCAAAACTACATAGAGTGTCCATGGTTCACGGAAGCAGTGGCTGCATCCGGCGCCCGACGATGGAAAGCAAGGGAGTGGGGGGGGCACTTCGTAGTCAAGTCGAAAAGGACTTTCTTGGAAACCCTGTCATGGCTGTCGAAGCAGGCTGTCTGTCGTCATGCGTGTCGCAAGCGATCTTCTCGTGATTTCGTCCATGCCCCGAATACGATTGCCATTGTGTCCGCACATGCACCTTTTAACTTAAGTCGGACGGTGATGACCGCGCATCAGTCTGATATGACGTATTAGGAAAACAGTGTATCTTTTGGTTGGAACATTGTACGTAATCTGCCTTGTGCCGAGGAGGGCCGTGGACATCGAGACCAAGGCATGCGTCTGCCAGGGACACGTGCATGAAACATGTGATCTGTGGCCTACGGTTTTGTGGGTGTGGACCTAGTTGAGGATTCAGTTCAAGACACAGGCAAAATCAAACCCCAAACCCCAGGCTTTGCAGTTTAGTAATCAGTGGTGCCTGTTTTCATCGTAGCTTCTGCAAGCCGGGCCAGGTGCTGACGCACAAGATCCAGCGTGGAGGTGGGCCAGAGTGAACCAGCGTCACTTCATGTTGCCGTCTTGCAAGATCTCTATGTAGTGCAATGCTGTTGCGCTGACTACAACTGTGATGATGGCGACGGCAACAATTGATGTTGAACCCACAATGTAAACCTTCACCTTTCAGTCCTAAACCTTTCCTTCTTTTCCAGCAAAAGACGAAGGACAATAAAGGGTCATGCTGACTTTTCTCTAAACCTTGCTCCCACTTGCTGAACTTTCAATGCTTAACAGCCTAACCCAAAGACTCTAAAGCCGAAGGCCCCGAACCCAAACCCGCACATCCCAAAATTGCCCCCATCCTCCAACACCCACAACCCGAAATCGTTCCTCCGCCCTTTGCCAGTCGACCCGGGCCTCTTCAACCCGTTGTTCGAGGAGATGACGCTCCGCAGCATTTCGAGGTTCTTTCGGAGTTGTGTTTTTTTGTTGGGTGGAGGGTCAATACGGCTTGTATGTGGCTCGACAATTAGTGTGAATCGGCATCTAATCGGGTTTCTCTTGGACTCTTGGTAGAAGGGTCTTGTAGGCTGTCCATTTAGCAAGCCTTTAGGGGCGTTAAGGCTGTAGGGCGCGTTAAGTTAGGGCAGCGAAGGATAGAAGTCTTAGGGGATTTACGGCCTTCCGGGTTAGGGGCTTCAAGGCTTTAGGAGAACTGAAGATGGACAGGTTTAGTGTCAAGTTTTTTTGAATTGCGAACTGCCAGGGGTTTAGGATCTGGGGTTTGATTTAGGTTTTTGCTCCCCGCTTCAAAGCAAGGCTTTCGGGGTTTATGGTTTCGAGTTTGACGATGTAGTGTTCAGGCTTGATAGTTGTAGTTCTATATAATGGTGGGAATGTTTGGTAATCGTACCCCCCGATAGACAGTGATAGTTCTAGTAGCTATGTGCCCCATAGCCCTGTTCTATTCATTAAGGCCCCTAGATGAGGCTTCAGGGCTGAGGCTAAAGACTCCGGGCTTAGTACGGCTGAAACTTCGGATTTTTAGTTTCAGGCGCTTCAGGTTCAAAGTGTTTAGGTTTCAGTTTCAGCTCTTCCCGGCTTTTTCTGGTATGGGGTTCAGGGTTTTGGGGGTTTGCAGGGAACCGCGAACCCAGAGACTCCAACATCCTTTAATTAAGGAATATACCTTAAATCATATTAAGGATCCTACTATAATTTAAGGAATATTCCTTAATTAAGGAATATACTTTAAATCATACTAAGGATCCTACTATAATTTACGGAATATTCCTTAATTAAGGAATATACCTTAAATCATATTAAGGATCCTACTAGAATTTAAGGAATATTCCTTAATTAAGGAATAATTCCTAAACCCTAAACCCTAAACCCCAATTCTTTAAGGAATATTCCTTAATTAAGGACTATTGGAGTCTCTGGGAAACGCTGGAAGTGCTCAGGAACGGCGTGCCCTGCCTGGACAAGGCCGGAGAGATCTGCCCAGAACGCAGTACCTTTAGGGTTTAGGGTTTAGGGTTTATGGAGGATAACGCAGTACTTGGAGGATCATGGGACTTATAAGTGGGGTTATAAGTCCCCTGATATGGGTTATCAGGTTCCTTTAAAGGGTTCTATAGGGTTTAGGGTTTAGGGGTACTTGTAAGTGGGGTTATAAGCCCCCTGATATGAGTTATAAGGTTCCTTGAAAAGGGTTCTATAGGGTTTAGGGTTTAGGGGTAGTTATAAGTGGTGTTATAAGTCGCCTGATATGGGTTATAAGGTTCCTTGAAAGGGTTCTATAGGGTTTAGGGTTTAGGGGTAGTTATAAGTGGGGGTATAAGTCCCCTGATATGGGTTATCAGTATAGTTACCCTACCTATAACCCCAGTTATAACTACCCATGAACCTCCAAGTAATGCAGTACTTAGAGGATCATGGGACTTAGTGCTTCAAGTAATCATAGCCAAACCCTAAACCCCTAAACCCTAAAGCCTAAACCCCAAAACCCTAAGCTTGGAGTAGATCTAACCCTGAGTACCATGATCCAGCAACTAGTGGACTTAGTAAGTAAAGTAGGGTGCTCTAAGGGCCTTAACAATTGGAAAAGAGTTCCTTTTAGGGGTCCTTTTAAAGGGTTACCATAAGAAGGGTTTAGGGTACGGGCCTGAGCAATTAGAATAGGGTTTTGGGGCGCATTATACTGTAACTGTAACTACAACAAGGAAACCCCGCAATTGGTATTGGTAATCATTTAGGCCCCTACATTATGTAGGCTTTGAGCTGAGACCCAGGAATGTTCGGACCCTAAACCCAACCCCCTACTGGGTGCTTTTGGGCAATCCAAGCATGTAGTTAAGGGACTTTCGAGTTTCTGAGAGGGGGCAGTTTAGGGTTTAGGGTTTAGGGTTTGTCAGGGAGCACCATAACTTTAACCTAGAGCTCCCCTATTGCGGGCTGATTATGAAGTACCTTCTTAGACCAGGGTTACAAGTAAGATAACCCCAATCGGGTCCATTTAGCTTACATGTGACCAGCATGTGGCGATGGTAAACCCTAAACCCTAAACCCTAAACCCTGAAGCCAGGTCAAGGAGTATCACCTAGCCGCCGCTATGGATATGGTCCTGGAGCAGTTCTCCAAGGACGTTTCCAGGCTGGGCCAGACCCTTTTACGGGTTTAGGGGTTTTGGGCTTAGGGCTTAGGCCTTAAGGCCTAGGGTTTAGGGCTTTGGGCTTTGGGCTTAGGGTTTATGGTTTAGGACTAGGGCTTAGGCTTAGGGTTTAGGGTATAGGGAACAATAGCCCGTAATTCAGGATGTGCAACTTGAGTTTATACGCGTTGTTATACCTACAGGGCTCCTGGTGAGATCCCTGAGCTTACATTCCTTAATTGAGGGGCATGGGGCTCTCTGGAGGGAATGCTCTTTGCAGGGTTTAGGCCGTTGGGGTCGTGGGTTCGGGCTTGGGGCTTGGACTGCAACTGTTGGTTGTGACTAGTTACGCATCTTATATGGTTTCTTATATGGTTTCCTTTACTTGTTCAGAATGATTGTATGTTGCATGACCTTCACAACAGGAAGTGTGGAAGGCCGTTACCTCTACAATGTTCGAACTGGCATGAGCATGTGGCCGGCTGGAACAAAACTGGTTCTGGTTGTCGAGCACGGCGTCTTGGCTGAGCAATTCTGAATGATTGTCGTATTCGCACAGGAAAAAACTCCCCTTTGCAATCAGAATAAGGATATCACTACAAAAAGCAAGGTGGACGATCGTGAAAGCCATGCAACCTCTGGTGCAGATCTAGGTGAGCACAGCACAGCGTCTTGGCTGAGCAACGCCGGGCTGCCGGGTGTCCATAAACCCTATGCCTTAATTAAGACAATGACTACGGTAAGTCGTGACACCATGGTTGTCAGAATTCGTAGTTCCATACGCATTCCTGAAGCCTGAGCCTTGAATCCCAAATCGTGCGTTTTGAACCCTAAAGCGTGCAGAATTAAGGGCAGAAGCCTGCATAGCTGGTGACACTAGTGTTTCGGGTTGCTTATTATACCCATACCTAAACGACACTATACCCCAAAACCCTACGCAAATCAGTTTGGCCCCTACATTCGGATGTGAATGGGTGTTACTAAACCCTAAACCCCCAAACCCTAGCCCCTAAACCCCAAACCCCTAAACCTCAAACCCCAAACACAAAACCTTCTAACCCTCTAGCCCTCTAACCCTCTAAACCCTAAGCCTTAAACCCTCAACCCTTCAGCTTGGGGCTGCAGGGCTGCAGGCTTCGGGTTGTTGTGCCTTTAGAGTTTAGGTTTCACAACGGTTGATGGCTGCATTACCCATAATAAGGAATCAGGAATACACCATAGTTACATAGTTTTGAGCCATTAAGGTAATGCAGGGTTTAAATCATCAACAGTAGTGCAATTTGGCTTTCGGCTTGGGCCGTAGGGCCTGCGGGCTTTAGGACAATTTGATAATTTCGGCATAGTCCTTAGAGGATTTTCGAAGTGTCTGCTTCCTTTGGACGCCTGGAGTACACGAAGTCTTGCCTGGCACTTTCCGTTGCTCCTCTATACTGTAGGGGCCTAAATAATTACCTATATTATTTTGGGCTTTCCTTATTATACTTATGGTATAGTATACCCCCAATCCCTATTCTAAATATTCAGGCCCCTTGCAGCCTCGTCCGTTCAGATCGGCAGGATCCACAACAGCCTCTTCCGCAAGACCACTCTCAAACCCAAGCAGCTCACATTTGAGGCCTGGGGATTTCGCAAGGTATGCGCGGAAGTTCCGTGCTTGTGGGATCACATTAAGGACCCCTTGGTAGTTTACGTGACGGGTCGTGAGACATAGCAAATAGGGTAATAAACAAAGGTGCCTAGACTTATGGTTATTCCATGGTATTACTTGTAACCCTCATTGAGGTGTTTATGTTCTCACTTACGGTAAAAGGCATAAAGTTGGAACATCATAGCCCTCATGGCCTTAAGGTAAAATATAAGGTATCCTAGCACAGAGCATCCTGAACCCATGTTCCAATTTGTTGGAGTTCGCTGTGCTAGTTTACTACGTACCATGATCCTTCAAGAACCCTAAACCATCATTAGTACACTGCCTGAAAGGGACCCTGAAGCCCCAACTTAGAACCTTACTACGTCCCATGACCCTCCAAGTAGGCGGCGTTACAGCTTCCGCGGATCTCAGCAGGCTAATATGTCGGACTTTGGAATCGTTTTGTTAGAGTTTTTTGGGTTTTAGGGTTTAGGGCTTTTGGGATATACATAAGTTACGGCTTAGGGCTTAGATTTCCGGTGTCGGGTTGCTTACATTACTTTAAAAATGGGCTGTCAAGGCTTCACGAAAGGCTCCTTTCAGGGTACATAGGTGTTCCTTGAATCAGTCTCCCTAGTCGAACGAGTAATATAGGGGCCTAAGTCTAAGTAGTACCAATATTATTTTGGGGAGTTTCTTTATTATAACTATTGTATAGTGTACCCCAATACCTTATTCTAATTATTAAGACCCCTTAAACCCTAAACCCTACACCCTAAACCCTAAACTCTAAACCCTAAACCCTAAACCCTAAACCCTAAACCGTTAAGGCCTGATATTAGGATCTTCAGGGTGTGGAGCCGGAGAACCGGGCCTTTAGCCCTTTATATGGGAGTTTCCGAAAATTAGGGTATCCTATTTGGGGGTCCTTATAATAAGGATCCTACTATTTAGGGTACTCTATTAGGGTCCCCTATTTTCTGAAACCCCCATATACTCAGAGGAGAGGCATGACTTGGATACTGTGCCCACAAAGCCGCATGATGGTTGTTTTGGGTTTAGGGTTTAGGGTTTAGGGTATCGATATATCATATATCTTTACCCTAAACCGATGTATGAGGCCCTTACCCGTAGGCTTGTTTTAGGCTGCTGGTGGCTGTTGCTGTATGTGGGCAGTACCCAAACTGTGACTCTGATGTTGCTACGGAGGTGGACATGAACAGTTTAAAGTTTAGGGTTTGGGGGTTGGGGTTTAAGGTTTAGGGTCACTGCCTCCTAAGCTTAACAGGCAAAACTTTGGGCTGAGGCGCCCTGATGAACCCTAAACTCGAAACCCTAAACCCTAACTACAAGCGCCAGGATAGTGATATCGGTCATAAACTTAGTAGTGGAGTCTTGGTGTACTGCAACAGAACCCAAAAAACTAACCGTATAGCTCCCCAGGGACAGTGGTGGAAAGTAAGATAACATAACCCCTTCTGAGCCCCCTGATCCTAGAGGTTCGACACCCGGACCTCTGCGAGGATCCAACAAGTAAATCCCTCACGGGGCCCTGTATAGAGTCCCCTTTAATCATAAAAAAATCCAAAAATTAGGCGATCTACTGTTTAGATCCTCCAAATGCTCGCCAGCTGCCTGCCAGGAAGTCTTCAATCCTCTGGAGGTTTGCTTGGATCGTGCGAAGCCCAACGTGCAGCGCTGCTTCTCCTAGGAAATATGCAGCTATTCCATCAGATCTCAATCATATGATATGATATGTTATATCATAGTTATATTCATAGACATATATAGATATATGTATATATATATATATACACACATACAATGTCGGTGTTTGGAGTACTTAGTTGAAAGCGAGGCGTCGGGTCCCAAGCATGCCCGAGTCCCCTGGCCGAATCCGCAGGGCAGATCCCACAAGGGGGTTCCTATAAAGTACCCTTTAGTAGGGTGAGGAAGATCGACTCTTCAGATCCTCCCGATGGTCTGGGGCCCGGATCCCTGAACCCTTGATCCCGATGGCCACCTGTTAAGCGAATGTGGCCTTGAATCCGGCACCCTTAAAGCCAAAGCCCTTAAACCCCGAATTGTAAGCTCTGGCTTAAACTACCAAGCCCTAATATATACTTTCTTGTAGGTTCTTATGGTTAAGGACCCTTATTAGAATGTATAGGGACCCGACAACTACACCCGCAAACCCCTGCACCCTCGAACCACAAGCCCTACGCCATGAATTGGTCTCTACCGTTGATGATATAAGTCCTGCATTACCTTAACAACCCTAAACTATGGGTCCCCAGGGTCTCTTTAAAGGTTTAGGCATATAAACCCTGCATTACCTGAAGGAGCCGGTATCATGGTATATTCCGTCTTTGGGCTAATGCAGGGTTTATGCCATCAACCGTACTGTCGAGCCACCGAGGCGTCGAAAAGACCTGGGGTGCGATCTCCCTGTTGCGAAAGTCCTGGCGTCCATCTCCCGAGGCTCCCGCTTGGGTTCCGTAAAGAGTTTACCCTGAGGGGCCTTAAGGAGTAGAATAGGGTTTAGGAGTTCCTGATTATAATTATAGTATAACATACCCCAAAACCCTATTCTTATTCATTACGGCTCCGAAATTACCATGAGGGGTCACTATAGGGGCTGGAAGCGGCTACTATCTCCTATAAGGTTAATATAAGGCCTAGAGGGAGTGGTACCAGGGTTACTGTCAGGGTTCCATAGGTAAGGCCTAGAATAATGGTCCTCAGTAGAGTTTAGGATTTGGGCTTGAAGGTTTAGGGTTGTGGGTGCAGTGGTGCAAATGTCTTGGTTTAGGGTTTAGGGTTTGGGTCAAGCAGTCTTCTGGGTATAGCGCAGCGGTGGTCAACCCTCCCGTGATATTGCAACCAGCACAGCCTGGAGCAACTATGCCACGACTTCTCTTTCGCGGTTCGCCAACCAATAAGTGTTTCATGTTCGGAATGGTCTTCTGCGCTAGCACCATGAGACTACATGGCATTCGCTTGGCGTGTTGTCTACGATCATTAGAGCAGTCTGTGTGTCATTCTCGAGGTTGAGGACATCCTGAGCCTTCGAAGGATCACCTTAGTAGTCATCATGATAATACATATACTAACAACATGCAAAATAAAGTTAATCCTAATAACAACAGTACTACCAGCATTGGTAGCAACTATCACTATGAACATTAAGCATGTGAAGAATAATAACATTAATGATACTAAAAACACTACATATGAACCAGATGACCCTGAACCCTAAACCCTAAACCCTAAACCCTAAGTAGAGGCCCTAGAAGTCTTCGTATTGGGTTTCCTCGAGATTTATGCGGATCGGGGCCTCAGAGCTATCGAGGGCTAAAGGCATGGGGAAACATGCGGCGCCTCAACCCAGACGTGTAGGGTTTTAGGGTTTAGGGTTTAGGGAGGAGGATCTAAAAGCAGATCACTAGATTCAGCACCCTATACTCTTAAAGGTTACTGTACAAAGGAACCCCCTTAAGGGACCTACTTGTTGGATCCTCTCAGGGGTCTGGGAAATGTCCTGACCGCGGCGGCGGGCAGTCCACAAGCACGCAACTTCCAACAAAACCCTTTTGCAACGAATTCTAAAGGCCTTACTAAGTCCCATGATCCTTTAAGTACACAGGCCCTAAAGGCCCTTGCATCCCTAACGATGCTCCTGCAAGAACCGGGCAAAGACTCGACACGCTAACCGACTGCGCCTGAGGGCTTACGCCGTTGATTTGGTCACTCCGTTGGTGAAATCTATCGATTAGGGTCTAGGGTTTTGGGCTCGAAAATCTAAGGACTTTAGGAGGGACCCCTAATAGGGACCCTTAATCCCATTACCTTATATAGCTAGGTAGTCTCCATATGAACCCCAATAACCTACACAAGGGGTCCCTATTAAGGGTCCCTCCTAAAGCGCTTAGAGAAAAGCGAAGCCAGGTTGATGAAATCTATCATGGCCTTTCCTATCGCGTTGCCACGGCTGCTGCCATCCTATCTCAGTCGGAAATCCTCCACCAGGCCCAAGCATTGGCCTCGTGGCTTCTCGGGGGTTTAGATTTGGGGTTCTGGGTCGTATGGACCATAGTTCAGGGTCGTCGGGTTTCGGCTGAGTTTAAGGGATTTCGAGCTCAGGGGCCGGGGGGAGGGGGGCGGCGGGGCTTGGGATTTGGGAGCCCAGATAGCCCAATGAATCCCTTGATGAAGGAATCTTTCCTAGCTTAAGGGTATTACATAATGATAGTTGGACTCTTGCATGTAACTTCAACAACCTAAACCCTAAACCCTAAACCGCGTTCTTCTGAGCTGGTGATCTGCTTCGAATACCCGTCGTGCAACTAGCAGACGATGCAGTGTGTAAAGTTATCCGGTAAAGAACCACCAGGGAGTCCTGCTAAGGGCATGCTGCACCCCACCCCCCCCCCCCCAAATCTAAACCCTCAACCCCGTTGCCTGGCCAATTTATAGCGAGGTCACCCGAGGTCACCCGAAAATAGAGGAATTAACGACCCGACCTGACTTGAAATAGAGCTGCCAACGTGACTCGTATTTCGTATGCTGCCCTCCGCAAAGCTATTGCGAGAGGCCCAGCACTACATGTTAAATGATATGTCGTCTAAAATTAGGAAGAAGGCCCACTAATATTCAGAGAGATGCACCTAAAGAAGCTGCAGCTAGTCAGATGATGGAGTGGCAGCAGTCGCCCTAAACCCACAGCCCTAAACCCTAAACCCTAAACCCTCAACCCAAACCTAAACCCTCTGTTTACAACAGGCTTCGTGGTGTCCCGATACGTCCAAACCTCCCCAGCTCCTCAAGTCATTGACTGATTGGCGCGAGACACTGCCCGGTGAGTACTATAGGAGCCTTAATCATTAGAATAGGGCTCCTTTAAGGGCTCCTAAAGGCTTCTATAAGGGATCTATAATAGGACTCTATGGTATAGAAGCCTTAATAATTAGATTAGCGTTTTGGGGTCTATTACACAGGTATCAAAAGGAACCCCCCAAACCCTATTCTGATTTTTAAGGCCCTCACATTACTGACATCAAGAAAAAGTGGACAATCAGACCTATTCTTACGATAGTACTGCTGCCGGTATTACCTCTTAGTAGTATGAGAGTACTAGTACTAAGCAGAAGCCAACAATCCAAGCACCATGGGCTCGATTGTGACAATGATGACAGAAACATCCAGCGGAGTGCTAGTCACCATGGTTTAGGATTTAGGGTTCGAGTTTAGGGTGTAGGGTTTAAGATTTAGGGTAACGTGTGCAGTGGTCATAAGGACAAGGGCGCTACAGGTGAAGACGCGAGCAGTACTTGATGCCGCAGTCGCCAACAGCTCCAAACTTACAATCACAACGGGTATGTCCAAGTCTAAACCTCAACAAACTGTCCCTAGGCCCTAACCTTGGCAGGGGTAATGGAAGACACGGTTGAGACTGAAAACTCCACATAAAGCTGCTTCCCCAAGTAGTGTTTCAATGTTGTGCCTCTCAACCCTTAGGGCTCTTTTTTCAGGTTTTTTGGGGTGAGAAATACAGGGCCCTAATGTCTAAGACCGTTCGGCCCGGCACCCTAAGTACACCCCTGCCAAATCCTTAAGACCTTGCCCTGAAATCCGAAGCCTCAAACCCAGGAAATGGTAAGACCCCAATCTTGGCTAGACGGGCACCTTTTGCTTACCCCTGACCCCTAAACCCTACACCCTAAACCACTGACAGAGTACTACAGGGGCGTCTATGGGTGCAGGCCTTGTACCAGTTGCTCCAGCTCAGTGAAGGCGACCTGAGCCTCTTTCACCTGCAAGAAGGAGGTTTCTAGAAAGGGGCTAAACCCTCTAACACCTTCAAGAAGGGGGGATGGGGATTTTATGGTTGTGGGGGCTAAAGTTTTGATTTCGGTGCATCGCTCTTTCGGTATACAGGTCCCTTTCTAGTCGCTAAGAAAAGAGTGTGCTAATCGGGTGGTCCCACAAGAAGTCGAGTGTCGTTCGAAGGACTCTGGGGTTTGGGCTCATGGGCACTTAGAAGTTCATGAGACGTACTAACTAGGTTTTTAATAACGTAACTAGACTTCTAACTACTTGTAACCCCAATTAGGGTCCTTATAACCCTACTTACTAAGTCCCTTGATCCTCCAAGTAGTCATAATGGTCCAGATGTTCCCCGGGACCTTGCAATGAACTCTACAAACTTGAAGCATGAGTTAAGGATGCTTGCGGCTTTTGTTCCATCTCCCAGACCCGCGAGAGGAGCTAAAAAGTATATAGATCCCCTAACTTGGGAACCGATGCTACTTAAAGTGTACTTCATGTACTTTATAGGAACCCCCATTAAGGGATCTACTTGTTGGTTCCTTTCAGGGGTCTGGGAATCAAAGCATCGGGATCATGGTGTTCCAACTCCCCGTCTCCCTCAAGGAATCTGTGTCCCTGCTGACTTGAAGGGTCATGGGACTTAGTGTGTAGGGGTTATAAGGGGCCCTTTTAGGGATCTATTAGGGGGGGGGGGTACTATTAAGCTTTAGGGCTTTGAGCGCTTGGAGGATCATGGGACTTAGAAGGAAGGTTATGAGTACGTTAGTTGGGGGATTACAATAATAGGCATTTAGAAGCGGAGTGCCCTTATCTAGCTAAGTCCCATGGTCCTTGCGGTGGACCTGTCTTACACCCTAAACCCCACACACTAAACCCTAAACCCTAAACCCTAAACCCTAAACCCCACACCCTCAGCCTTAAACCCTAAACCCTAAACCCCACGCTCTAAACCCTAAACTCTAGACCCCACACCACACCCTAAGCCCTGAACCCCAAGAACTTTAGGGTTTCAGGGCTTCGCGTGTCGGGGTGGGGTTGAGTAGACCTCCAGGTGGAAACTACGGTTGATGACATGAAATCCTGCATTGCCCATAATAAGGAAAATACCAAAATTCCCACAGTTTAGGGTCCTTAAGGTAATGCAGGATTTATATCCTTAAACCCTAAACCCTAAATCCTTCCAGGAACCCTAGGGACCCATAGTTTGCGGTCCTTAAGGTAATTTATATCGTCAACCGCAGCGTGGTTGTCGTGAAATCGTTGCAGCTCAGGTGAAGCTCAGTACCGCGTGGCCCGGTCTCAACCCAAGCTCGAGGGGGTAATAGCGGCGCCTTAAGAAATAGAACAGGGTTTAGGGTTTAGGGTGTAGGGGGGTTCCTTGTTATAATTATAGTGTGATGTATCCCAAACCCTATTCTAATTAGTAAGGCCCCTAAAATTGTCGGGGCTTAAACCCCTAAACCCCTAAAGCCGTGAACCCTGAAATGGCCTGGTTTGGGGTCTAATATCGGGGCCTTAATAGTTACCTATACTATGTTGGGGGGCCCCTTATCATGATTATAGTATAGTATACCCCAAACCCCCTATTCTAATTGGTGGGTTCAGTTTGAATGGCCGTATGTATCTAAACCCTAAACCCTAAACCCCTAAACCCTAAACCCAAACCCCTAACCCCTAAACCCCTAAACCCCTAAAACCTAAACCCTAAACCTTAAGGTTGGAGGGATTTCGGGTTCGGAACGCAGGCCTTGCGGGCCGTGGGAAGACATTCGAGGCACACCATTTGGGGTGTGGACCTTGCAGTTCAAGGTGCCCAGAGACTCCAATGTCCCTAAACTAAGGAATATACTTTAAATTATACTGGGTTTAGGGTTTAGGGTAGGATTTAAGGTATATTCCATAATTCAGGGACATTGGAGTCTCTGGGTGACAGGTTCGAGATTTGAGGGGGGGTGATAGTTGAAAAACTCTTCAATCCGTCTCCATACCATGGCCCCTAGTTTTCAAATCTAAATTTAAACCCTAAACCCTAAACCCCTAAACCCTAAACAAGGTTGTTGTTTGCTGAAGATGTAGCT
>CAJNDV010035595.1:9251-19395 GCA_905221635.1 Symbiodinium sp. CCMP2456
AACACTGGCCAACCGTTTTGACCAAACCGCGGAGGCTCTTCAGTTCTTGCGGGCTGCCGTTTCTTTACATATCTGACGTCTCTACATTCCTTCATCTGACACTGCCGATCCGGAGAGACGACTCAGACCAGGTCACCATGGTGGGTTTAGGGTTTAGGGTTTAGGGTACCTTTGTCGAGGTTCGTGCATTCTGCCCGAGCGGAGCGTGGCCAGGTAGATCGGGTGAAGAAACTCGGTCTTCCCCACCAGATCCTAAAGCGACTGGCTCCGATCCTTCAGGGTTTAGGGTTTAGGGTTTTTAGGGTTTAGGGTTTAGGATTTAGGGCCAAAGTTTAGGGTTTAGGGTTTAGGCTGGCATACTTCACAACGCAATGCTCCAAGCGGACCGCGATCGACACTGGCTGGCCGTCACCTCTTGGCCGCCCTGCAACACCTGCGTTGCGGAAACTTAGGGAACTTAGCCAGCGGGTTATGAATGCAGCTGATATTGACATAGCCCGAATTTGGTAGATTATCCCCCCAACAGTATATACCTTATTTACAAAGCCCCCTAAACCCAGAACCCTCTACCTTAAGCCCAGAACCCCTACCCTAATCCCTAAACCGCTCAGACCCTGAACCCCTCAAACCTATCTATCTATCTATCTATCTTTCTTTCTTTCTATATATCTATCTATGCTGTGTGTATATGTATATATAAACCCCAAACCCTCCACCCAAAACCCCAATCCTTTAAGTATGTTCGCATGTGCGTGAGGCTGCCTCTGCAGAGGAAAGCTTTGGCGTGAAGCCGTGGCAGAGGCTTCTCACTGGGCTTAGGGTTTAGGGGTTTAGGGTTTACGGTTTAGGGTTTAGGGGTTTAGAGTTTAGGGTTTAGGGGTTTAGGGTTTAGGGTTTAGGTAATTAGGTCAGGGGTTCGGCGTTGTGAACTTAAGCGGTCTAAGCTTGGGAGTGGTAGCACTCCCGTCAAATTTGGGGCATCATATGCAATAACTACGTATAAATCAGTTTGCAGAGGTTTCGGATTTCCGGTTTTTGTTTTTTCTGCATTACGTCTAGACTTAGTAGTGCTTTATTAGTGTTGCGGGTATGACCCGAACCACGGACGTTCCCTCAACTTCAATCTCCTCATCTTCGATATTCCTGTAAGCCCCAAACCTAAAAACTCCCCATTTTCGACAGTCCCCTAAACCCTAAACCCTAAACCCTAAACCCTAAACCCTAAACCCTAAACCCTATAAACCCTAAGCCCTAAATCCAACACACCCTGAACCCTAGGGCCCGAAGCCCCTCAACCCAAGCCCTTGCTTATAAACCCTAACCCGCTAACCCCTCCGCAGGTGCCTACCATTGAGGGTACTAGAGCCCCCTTTTAGGGCCCTATGTAGTAGGCACCTGGGAGGGTTAGGGTAGGGTTTCGAGCCAGTTCAGGGTTTAGGGTAGACTAATAGAGAGTTCTTCGGGGACCATAAAAGCGGACCTCTATATCACCCGCAGGTCCGGGCAGCGAAAGACCCACGGCCCCGGATCCTGATCTTGTTTGTAAACTCAGATTCCCTTCATCGCTCCCATGTAACACCCCAGTATAAAGGTTTAGGGTTCAGTGCCTAGGTTTCCAGTCTACGGTTCACCTAGGGTTTCTGGCAACGCATCGAAAGCCACAGGGCGTTCCGCGGTTAAGCGGGAATTCATGAGTGCCCAGAAAGGGAATCCCTGGAATAATACAGGGGCCGAAACAATGACCTACACTACTTTGGTGGTTATTAGTATATTTATAGTAGACTTGACCCACAACCCTATTCTAATTAATTATTACGGCCCCTACATTAAGCCCTAAAACCCTAAACCCTAAATCCCTAAGCCCTAAACCTAAACCCCCAAACCCTAAACCCCTAAACCCTATAACCCTATAAACCCCAAAACCCTAAACCCCTAAACCCTTCAGAGCCCGTTCCCCTCGGCCGTAGCTCCCTGTGGAGGAAGAACGCATCTGGGCTGCCATCGCCTCTCAGCCATATGCTATGATTTAGGGTTCAGGGTTTAGGGTTTGGGGGTTTAGGATTTAGGGTTTAGGGGTTTAGTTTTTAGGGGTTTGAGGGTTTGGGGTTTAGGTTTTGGGGGTTTATCTTCCCTAAACCAGAGGAAAAAGCCTACCTTTTTGGGGATCCTTGTTTTGATTTCGTTTTTCCAAGTCCCTGAAGTTGTAGGTTTGCGCTGGTTAAGGTAATTCCTGATATCTGGGGGTTTCAGGAGAAGTCATGTGATTCCCCGCGTCCGGCTTGTTTCTTTACGAGTTGGGTATTTGGAGTCTATGTACACTGTAGGTATGTTTCGGGTGTGGGGCTCCTCAATCTAACCACATTTAACTTACATCTCGGCGTCCGCTTGCCCCCATGGAGGGACCTTGATCCGAAATGCTGGAACATTTACGCCAGCGTTGTTTGTGTGGGTTCTCGCCGCCTTGCTGTTGCCCAATTGCACCTCATAATCCGCTCCGAGGAAGATCCATGTTGTAATGTGCCGGCGAGACGTGAGTTCAGAGTCTATCTGCAGGGGAGGTGGATCTCCACGCAAAGGCGGTCCTCTTATGCTGGATCGAAAACGAGGGATGTGCAAGCTGCGGCGGGTAAATGCGCGAATGTGGCTTTGCACTTGGGTGTTGTGTTTCTTAGGTAGCCAAGCTCCAAACTGGTGGTTTAAGTTCGGCGGGCTAGGTTTGTCGTTCAGGGTCAGGGTGCTAGTTGCCGCATTGCGGGGAAGGTTGCAACCATCCCAAATCCCCTTACACTGCATGCCTTGCCCCTGCTTCCCTAAGACCCTAAGAGAGGCTACGCTGAACCCTAAATCCTAAACCCTAAGTCCACAGAAACCCTAAACCCTGAACCCTAAGCCCTGAACCTTAAACCCGAAACATGTCAAAACCCAAAACCCTACCTACACCCGCCAACTACCCTTTATCGTAGCCCCGAATTGCTTCTTAAAGAGGAATCGCTTGGGGGGAGGTCCTGGTAAACCTTCAACAACCCTAAACCCTAAACCCTAAAAACTCTAAAGCCTAGGCCCTAAACCTTAAACCCGAAACCCTAGGCCCTTTTCTGTGTTCATAAGGGTTACACTTAGACTTGAGCCCTGAACCCTTAACCCTCAACTCCCTAAACCCTAAACCCTCTAGGTGTCCCAGTGGGCCCGTTTTCCTTTTTTTGAAGTCTCAGGTTCCTTATTAAAGCTACCCGTTTTCAAAAAAGGAGCCCTTTTGAGGGTTTAGGGTTTAGGGTTTAGGGTTTAGGGGTGAAGACTTAGGTTCCTTGTAAGGCTACCCATTTTCAAAAAAGGAGCCCTTTTGCATCCTAGGTTACTGTGCATCCCAGCCTTCAACCTTCAACTGAAAGGCTGAATCCAAGGTTAGAACTATGGGCCCCTTTTCTGGACCCTTAGGCCTTTCTTAAGGAACATACCCTGAATACTAAACCCTAAACCCTAAACCCTATATATATATATATATATGTATGTGTATATATATATATAGAGGGTATATAGTAAAACGGCTGAAAATCCATCACCGACCGCCGCCCTAGGAGATCCAGCGCCGGTGGCGTGGCTACCGGGGCCGCGTCAGATGGGAGAGCCCTGGGCCAAAGGAAGCGGGGTTTAGGTGTTTTAGGGGTTTTAGGGGTTTAGGAATTCAGGGTTTAGGTGTTTTAGGGGTTTTAGGGGTTTAGGGTTTAGGGTTTAAGCAGAACTTTGGGCACCTGGGGGTCTTATAGACTTTCGGGGTTTAGGTTTTATAGGGTTCAGGGTTTAGGGTAGAGGAGTTTATATGGACTTTTCCGGCTTAGAGCTTGGATCTTAAAGTTTAGGGACTGGAGGAGTCTTTTTGGATTTTGGGGGTTTGGAGTTTAGTTCTGACAGCTTAGGGATTAGAGGTGATGTCCCCGGCTGGTCCCATATATAAGTATAGTAGTTATTATAGGTATAGACATGCCTAGACCCCAACGAACCTATAAGGAAATCATAATAAGGAACCCTGAAAAGGTAGGTTCTTTGAAGTTCAGGTGTATATACTACGATGGAACCTACAACCTCTCTTCTATCCGGTAGGGACCCTGTAGTGTGCCCTTGGGCTCGTCTTGCGGGCCCTCAAATCTTAGAATGGAAGTCAAACCTGGTGACCTTGCTAAGAGGTTTAGGGTTTAGGGTTTTGGGTTGAGGTTGATTTCGGATGTATGTTTCATGTAGTTTAAGCAACTTATATTGGAAAAGTTTTCAACAAGGCTCGTCCAAAGTTTCTGTACGTTCTGAGGCACTCTGATTCAGAAGTAGGAATAATTATGGAACTCCCGTACAGTCCACATGCAGTTCTACGAGATTCGATGCCGCCACACTAGATTAACAAACAAGGCTCCATGTTACCAGGCTCTGTTTAGGATCGAGAGAATTGGGGTGAAGGAACCGCGGTTGGGAAAGTTGCTATAACTATAACTTGAGCACCGGACTCTTCAGACACGGTGCCGTGCTTTCTGCTGGGGTGGCCTATGGCCGTGATTTTGCCGTGGCCCCGGCGGCTCAGAAACTATGATGCAACAGGACGGGCCTGAAACCCCTACACCCCAATACACCCTACTTAACCCCTATTTAGGGTTTAGGGTTTAGGGTTTAGGGTTTAGGGTTTAGGATCTTGAACATCGAATGACCCTGACCCAAGCTGGAAAAGGGCGAAGCAACATAGAGGGCTGAACCATTGGTAATATTACCCCTTAGGGCTCCTCAAAGACCCCTTAGGGCTCCTCAAACAAGTATTTACCCCTTAGGGCTCCTCAAACAAGTATTCTTCCTACGGTTTACCATCAAGTTACACTAGCGATTCGGCCCCTATACTAGACCCTACCAAGCCCATAATAGCAAGGTTCGTATCCCTTTCTCAAACCCTCCAAATTACCCGTCAATGGGAGCCCTGAAAACAAGCCTCATTCTAATTGCCAAGGCGCCGATACCAAACCCCTAGTGGTAACCCCTAAACCCTAAACACTAAAGGAACTCTACGAATCCATGTATCAAGGCTCCTATGTTTCCCTATATCCGGCAAGGAGCAGATATCGAAATCGAACAGTAGCCCTTGAGAGAAACCCTTGTAAGGCACCCGATAAAGGACGCCCCTAACACCATACGCTTGTAGAGCCTATAGATGCCTTTAAAGAAAACTCACTAAAACCCTAAACCCTAATTAAGCCCCTAAACCCCTAAACCCCTAAACCCTAAACCCTAAAGGAACACGATCGAAGCCGCCCGAGCAACCTAAGGAATAGCCTGGAGCAACTCTGGCGCCAAGAGATGGCGGCAGCGATACTACAGCGCTACCTGGCCTTGGTGTAGTTGTTGTTGTTCTCTAAATTAGGGTCCCTTTCAGGGGTCCTTTGTGTAAGGGTTTAGGGTTTAGGGTTTAGGGTTCCTAAACCCTAAACCCTAAACCCTAATAAATTAGGGTCCCTTTTGGGGTTCCTAAACCCTAAACCCCGAACCCTAAACCCTAAACCCTAATAAATTAGGGTCCCTTTTAGGGGTCCTTTTTGTAGCCGTACTATAGTGGGGATCGGTTCCTGGGGATCCGAAAACCCTAACGTCTTGAGGGTTCTACCCTCTAAGTAAAGGGCTAGGTTCATTAAAACCGAATAGTAGGAAAAAGGGCACCCTTATTATTAAGGGGCAATAGGGGAACCCAGGGGGCATAACCTACTATTTTGTAGGGTTTGGGGTCACAGGTTGTTGATCTTGGGGATCAGATGACCCTCGAAGGGGCCTTATGATTAGACTAGGATTTTGAGGGCTCCTTCTTGTAATTCTAGTATAATATACCCTGGAAGGGGCCTTAGGAGGAGATTATGATTTTGAGGGCTCCTTATTGTAATTCGAGAATAATATACCACGCCAAACTCTATTCTAAGGCCCCTACACTTTGGCCTCAGGCTCTGTCCTCCGCTTTAGCGCAACTAGTGTTTGTCTGTCTTTTGTGGTGAACTTTTCTGATTTAGGTTTACGACAAATTCCTTCGGATTTGACGATGGATGAGAATGGTTGTCCTCCTATGCCCTGTTGCACCTTAATACAACCATAGTTTGTTGTACCCTCAAAGTTCTGTCCTAATTATTCAGGCCCCTATGTTACCTTCGCCGAGACATCTTGACAGTGGTAAGCCCCACTAATGAGAGCACCAATGCGACGGAAACAGGTGACAGAGAGAGAGAGAGAGATGGAGAAGGAAAGAGAGCGAGAGAGAGAGAGAGAGACAGAAAGAGCGAGAGCAGCATGGGGCAAGGCAGTGTAATGCATTCTGTCTGAGGATCCCTAAACCCTAAACCCAACAAAAAACCTGAGATGACAAGAGTCTGCCGAGTGTAGAGAGTAGGGGTCAGGGCCAGGAAGCTGCTGGCAGTCCTTGAGCACACGATGCAAGACTACATTCAAGAGCACAATGTATACAAGAGCAACCGGTTTAGGGTTTAGGCCTTAGGAATTGTGTATGTATGTGGAAGAAGAAGAAGAAGCTTGTTGTGTTCTCAATCTGTGTGTGCATCTTCTAGTACATGTGCTTAGGCAGCAATCGCCCTAAGCCCTTTCGCCTTATATAACTCCAAACCCTAAGCCGTGGTAAAAGAACAAACCTCACACACATCAGCCCGTAGATCCTAAACCTAAACTTAACAATATCTGAAATCAGATCCAGATGGTATTGTATTCTATTCTATTCTATTCCGTTCCATTCTATTCTGCTGCATTCTATTAATGTACATACTACTCTATTCTGTATTACTCCAACAGGCTCAGTTTGCCTTCTTAAGGAAACCTCCGCGGTTGGGTCGCGCGCGCGAAGATCGCGAAGCGGAAGCGGAAGGCAGGGGGAATGGGGTTAGGGTTTAGGATTTGGGGTTTAGGGTTTAGGGTTTGGGGTTTGGGGTTTAGGGTTTAGGGTTTAGGGTTGTAGGGTTCAGGGTTTGGGGTTTTGTGGCCTTTAGGGCCTTTTAGGGTTTAGGGTTTAGGATATGGAGGCTTTTGTTCAGGGTTTGGGGTTTTGCGGCCTTTAGGGCCTTGAAGGGTTTAGGGTTTAGGATATGGAGGCTTTTTGAATGTATTGTCATTATGCTGTGGAGCGGTTGTTATAGGATGTTGCACGTGGGCGTTAGGCGTTTACGAGGGTTTGGAAACGGTTTCAATTAGGTGGCAATTTGGGAAACAATGGTTTCTAAAGAGGTACCTAGTCATAAATACTTTTCAGGGGCCCCAAACCACAACCCAGTCAAAAAGCTGTTCTACTGCCGTGTGTTGTTGGGCCTCGAGGTTCAGGGCGTACCTGGACCCTGAAGAAGCTACCTTTTCAAGGACTTATCTTAGATAGCCAGTGGGAGACTTTTAACTTTTTGGCCTGATATATTAGGTCGAACCCAAAAAGTCTGAACTTTTTTGGACCTGGTTGTTGAAGAAGAGAGTTACATAAAGAGATCGTACCCCTAAACCCTAAACCCCTGAACTCACGTACTAAGGGACCCCCCCAAAAGGGCAGGTAAATTAGGGGTCCAGGACGGGTCCAGAGTCTGAGTCTGGATAGGTCCAGGCTTAGGACTTGAAGGTTCTTCGTTTTGGACCTAAGGGTTTAGGGTTTAGGGTTTAGGGTTGAGGATTTAGGGTGTAGGGTTTAGGACTTGAAGTTTCATTGTTTCGGACCTAAGGGTTTAGGGTTTAGGGTGAAGATCGGAACCGGATTCAGAAACCCTGGGTCTTCATTAGGGCTCTTGATATGAAGCCTAGTATATTTGGGGTTCTAGGGGCAGGGTGTCTTAATCAGGTTCCTACATTGGGAATTTAGGTGGGAATTTAGGGAATGCCGGATTTCGATCCGGCATTCCCTCGGTGTGAGAGTACTTGTAGTCTCCGTTGCAGTTCCTTTTGAGGGTTACCTTATAGGACCCGAAATACATGATTGGATTGAACCAAACAAATTTTTAAAGGAACTACGATGGAGACTATAGGTAAACCCAGAGGAAACCTTATATTAAGAGCCTGAAAAGAGCTTCAGGTTCATATGGGTAGTTGCCAAAATTAGGGTCCCTTTTGGGGTCCCCTAAATATTAGGTGCCGTATTATAATAAGGACCCAAAAAGGGACCATAATTTTGACAACCACCCATATGCAGATTGGAATTCAGAGTGCAAGGGTACCGGGCCACTACTTCTGCGTGTCTCGTGGTCTCCAAGGAACCCCCGAGACTCCAGGGTAAGCCGGTTTAGGGTTTAGGGTTTAGGGTTTAGGGTTTAGGTAAGTTATTGGGCAGCGAATATGTACGATCCGTGTCGCGTCATGCGTTTAGGGTCTTCAGTCTCTTTAGGCCATGGGTTTAGGGTTTAGGGTTTAGGGTTTGGGGTTTGGGGTTCGGGGTTTAGGGTTTAGGGTTTAGCGGAATCTGCGCAAGAGTCTAGATGACACCTCATAGCCCGAATCGGCCCTGGTTGGAGGATTAGGATTTGGGCGATGGTGTGTGTATTCACCGTCCGTTCAATCCGGGTTTCGGGAGTACGGCGGTTCCATGGGGGCCCTAAACCCTAAACCCTAAACCCTAAACCCTGAACCCTAAACCCTAAACCCTAAACCCTAAACACCTTCGAAGCTTTCCGAACCCTCAAGGTTTTCCCATCGAAGCCACACATAAGTATATGTAAACCTGGAGATGTGAATACGGATGTAGGTTCTTAGGAAGAACCAGGATCTTTAAAACAGGAACGCGATTCTAGGCCAATTTCCTCTGATATGCAGGTTTAGCTGTGCCGACCTACTTTACATTTGGGTTGCGGCTGCTGTAGGTTAACTCTAAACTCTAACCCCTCATCCTAAACCCTGAACTCTAATGCTACTAAACCCTAAACCCTAAACCCTAAACCCTAAACCCTAAACCCTAAACCTTTAAACCCTAAACCTTTACACCCTAAACCCTAAACCCCTAAACTCTAATGCTAAACGGTTTGACGATCATAATTAGGGCTTCCGAGCCTTCGGCTGCAACTCGCAGCCGATCCCTTCTTGCCTTCCCGAAGCGACCCGGCCGCTGCTGGAGGCTGCCAGAGAGGAGTTTGAGAAGGTCCGAACATATGGGTAGTTCTCTAAATTAGGGTCCCTTTTTAGGTCCCCAAAATAATACGTCACCCTTACAAAAAAGGACCCTAAAAGGGACCCTAATTTAGACAACTTCCCANNATATGGGTAGTTCTCTAAATTGTGGTTCCTTTTTGGGGTCCTTTTGAAAGGTGCCGTGATATCTTTGGGGACTTGAAGAGCATGCAGCAGCATGCATATATGGTTTAGAGTGTTTAGGCTTTTGGGTTTCTTGGCTGAGGGTTTGCGGTGCTTAGGGAAATGATTCAAGAATTTTTAAGGCTGAGGGTATATAGGTTTTACAGGACGATAGAGTTGAGAGCTAAGCGTGCTGGGTCTTTTCTTAGAGGCACCATGTAATGGATTGTACTGCCAACCTTGAGACCTTGACATAGCTTATAAGGAGCAATTACCTACTTCCTTGATCGTTTATTATCGTTCATCCCTAGAAGGGCACGAAGGGTTCTATGAGTTCTCCCCCGGGAGACTCTATGAACTCTGAACCCTAAACTCCACAGCAACTCCAACCCACCCCCCCCCCCNNGGTTTCGGGTTTAGGGTTTATATAGCAAGCTTTGTAAGTATCCTTCTGGTCCAAAAGGGCTCAACAACACGTTGCTTGGGCTTAAGTCTGTCTGCTGAAGGCTTCTCGCATCAGTGGCAGGGTGGAGCGTAGTCTTCAGGATAGTAGCTATGTTGCTTAGTATTTGTGGAGTATGCCAGTATGAGGTACTTGCACCCTTAGAGTATATATTCCTGATCAGTTTTGCCATACCCCTAAACCCTGAACCCCAGATTGCATAAACTTCTGAGGTCCTTATACATCCGTGTCAAAACATATAGGACCCGAGAGGACACTGCAGTTCAGGTCCCAGGTAATCTAGGGATCAGAATAAATGGAAGTAATGTCCTCTTGTAAAGCCCAACATAGTTATCGTCGAGTGCACCCCCCTTAGCATCAAAATATCTCAAAAGCCTCACACAATAGGGTCTTGGGGCCCAAAAGCCT
>CAJNDV010035596.1:15249-25462 GCA_905221635.1 Symbiodinium sp. CCMP2456
CCTAAACCCTAAACCCCAGGGTCTTGGAGCTTCCAGCCTGCGAGTCGGAGGCGCGATCAGGTTTAGGGTTTAGGGTTTAGGGTTTAGGGTTTCGGGTTTAGGGTTTAGGGTTTAGGGTTTAGGGTTTCGGGTTTAGGGTTTAGGGTTTAGGGGGATTTTAGTGCTCTTCTGCTTCTCGGGGTTTTTAGGACCCAGGAATCCCTATACCCATAGGCCCCATAGTAGTTCCTTTTTGGGATTGCTTTGTAGGATTCTAAATCATGAACTAAACCAGGTTTGGGTTGGGTTTTTGTTTGGGTTTTGGGGAGGGTTTTGGTACGTTCTTGCGGTTTTCGCACCCTTGTGAAACCCTTGAAGGACCTTGCGGTAAACCCCTACAACTTGTAAAGCCCTGGCTGACCGTTGCCAATACACTAGTTCCCCAAGCCCCAAACCCTAAACCCTAAACCCTAAACCGTGGGTTGGAGTCCGACCCGCCGCTCAGGCGGAGTGCGTGAATGAACGGCCACAGAAGTTCGACAAGGCTTGTGGGGAGAACCAGAAAGGAGGGCTCCGGGTGGCTACAAGGGCTACTAAAACAGTTACTAAACCCTAAACCCTAAACCCTAAACCTTAAACCCTAAACCCTAAACCCTAAACCACACTATACGGATTACCCTAAGGCTTCCTGTAAGGGTTTACTGAAAGGGTTCTCTGGGGTGTTAGGGTTGAGGGTTTCCGGTCTTGGCTTAGGATCTAGGGTTTGGGTCCTAGAGAACCATGAGGGCGAAGTTTTGTTGGGCTACCTTAACCTACCAAAACCTACTTTTTTGTAGGGTCCCTATAAGTTCCATGTTAGGGTTTATACTAAGACACTAAGAACCTAAAAAAAAGAGGGTTTTGGTGGGTTAAGGTATGGTCAGGAGATGGCCTTCAGGGTGTAGGGTCTGGAGTTTAGGGTTGCCTTCAGGATCAGAGGCAGTTTACGGGCTGGGTTTGCAGGATGTGAGTGGGGGTTAGGGGTTAGTACAGTGGTGTTCTGAAACAGTGAGGTTTAGAGCTTGAGTATGGGCTGAGGTAACCGTCGATTACACTGGCTGGCAGCGGGACGGCAAAATGCAACTTGGCCACATGGCAAGTGCAGTCATCGGGAGTGCAAAGTCCGGCAAGAACCGTTGTGAGTTTGAGCAACTATACCCGAAGCTTTGATTTACCAAGAGCGACCAAAAGCTTCGTCCTGTAATTTCAGCCCCCAGAATCAATCCACACAGCGGATTCAATGAGAAATACTCACATCACACATCATTCCCTCAACCTAGCCGCCCTACACCCTATAACACCGAACTCCCTAAACCCCGAACCCCTAATTACACCCTAAACTCCTTAGCTCCTAATCAAACCCTAAACCCTTAGCCCTACAAGCCCCCAAACGCCGCCTCCTTGAGCCTTTCCCTTAGTACCTCAGGTTCGACTCCAGCGTGAAGCGCGGGCAGCGGGCGACCTTCGGCGTCAGCCAGGTGATCAAGGGATGGACGGAAGGACCTGGGCGAGTTCGAGGGTCTCGCTTGGCACAGCAAAGGGGGTTAAGAATCAGAAGAGGGTTTTAGGGTTTGTTTTTTAGATGTGGCATGCCTATACAGCAGCTGCTGCAAGGGAATATGTTGACTTACTTTTGCGACCCCTATATGAGCTTCTTTGCAGGGCTCAACAGGATGTGGGTGCACGTTGCCCTGTTGTTCTTGTTGTTACTAGCAAAACCGACGCCCTTTTAAATGATGATCCAATATATGTCTCAAGGTTCCTGATCATAAGTGTGTATGCTCCATATACCGCCGCAAACCCTAATTTAATTATCAAGGTCCCTATTGTTTTGGTCTGATGCAGGTTGCCATGGCGATGTTGCTTTTTGGGGGGTCATCTTGCAAATGGTCCTGGTGGTGCCGGCGCACAAGATGATCCCTTTGTTGTTGGGCATGACGGCGACGGTGCACCTGATAATACTGATGATGATGATGGTGATGATGAAGATGTTGATGTGATGATAGTACTGTATAGCACAGTCTAATCTAGCCTAGCTTAGCCTAGCCTAGCCCTAGTCCTAGTCCTAGTCCTAGTCCTAGTCTAGTGCAGTATAGTCGGGTCTAGTCTAGTCTAGTCTAGTCTAGTCTAGTCTAGTCTAGTCTAGTCTAGTCTAGTCTAGTCTAGTCTAGTCTAGTCTAGTCTAGTCTAGTCTAGTCTAGTCTAGTCTAGTACAACATATCTAACGTGCTATAATCGAGTATAACATGATATATACATTATGTATTATCAGACTGTAACATAAAATATGTATTAAAGCAATATAACTAAGATAATGTAATGTGATGATTGCGACAAGGATGTTGGTGATGATAATGAAGGGGAGGATGCCGCTGGCAGACTCAATGCACTTTTGGTTTCTCGGTGGGGCACTCCAGCTGATAGTTAGGGTATCAAACGCGGTCCCCACCCCCAGTCCCAGCTTGCAACCGCCCTTCCATCCGGTCACCATGGACTTGTGTAACAGCTCGTTTCCAAGGCGCAGTCTTTGAAGGTATGTTTGGTTGTCGTGAGTATTTATTCTTCTAGGTGCCGAGTAAAATACACTTCGTGAGAACAGGTCCGAGCAGTAGAACTTTGGGGGTGAAGGTGGGTTCAGGGGCTTGGGGTCAGCGTCTAGGTTTAGTATGATTGCCATGCTGGACTGATCGCGCCAGGATTGCAGCTCATGGCACCTGGGGAGAAGCGCCGTTTTTGGATTCCGGCAGCCTGCTCGAACGCTCATGTGAGTCTTGGGCACATGTCTACAGGACCAAGAACATGGTCGTGTAGTCCCAGAAACAAGCATGAGAAGAATCAGTGCTTAAGACGTCACCACTCATCAACCATCATCGTGTACCTCATCCTCATCCTCATCCTCATCCTCATCCTCATCCTCATCCTCATCCTCATCCTCATCCTCATCCTCATCCTCATCCTCATCCTCATCCTCATCCTCATCCTATATATATATATAGATAACTTTCATCATCACCATCGACAGTCGTCATCGTCATCACCTTTACCTTCACCATCGCTATCACCGTCACGTCACCATCACCATCACCATCATCGTCACCATCACCCTGACCATCATCGTCGCCATCGTCATGGTGGCGCCAATCCGAATCCTGACAATGCCATCTGCGGCCATTGCTCGGACAAGCAAGAGCAGCGTCAACTAGCCTTGTGGTAGGAAGCCGAACACTTCGAAACTCAGGTAGTGGGCTCGCGGTAAGAAGCGATCCCTACACCTCGAATCCCAGTCTCCAAACCTTAAACCTCAGCCGAAAGACGGTTGCCTACGAATTCTCTCAACGGCTTTAGGTGAGCCTCAAACCCGAGCCGTTGAGGCCAAGCTGGCATACGGAGACAATCCGCGAGGGGGCGCTCCGGGGGGTCCGTTGGTGTTTGATGTCCTGGCCTGAGATTCAGTTTCTAAAATGCTCACCCTAATGTCTTAAACCCTAAACCCCTAAACCCTAAAACCCTGAACCGGAGGGCTTAGGGTCTAGGGTCTTTGTCCGGCGTCTAGGACACGCTGGAGTTTGGGGCTGGAGGGTGCGCATTGAAAGGCGTGGAGCGGCAAAACTAACTGTTGGTGTTGTGGAGTGCCCAGTAGTCGAGGTTGTATTACTTGGACATTCGGTTCGGGTCCCTGATTTCTCGGACCCACAGAATACGTGGGTGTACTATAGTCTCCATTGTAGTTCCTTTTTTGGGGTGAACCAAATTTTCTTTAGGATCTAACCAAAAAGGAACTACAATGGAGACTATTGGTAGGGTTTACCTTAACCCACCAAAACCCTCTTTTTTTAGGTTCTTATTATAAACCCTAATATGGAACTTCTAGGGACCCTACAAAAAAGTAGGTTTTGGTAGGGTTTAGGGTCCGAAGATGGCGGATGGCATGCTGCTCATCCGCTTCCCTCGCGCGGGCATCTGTTTAGGGTTTAGGGTTTAGGGTTTAGGGTTTAGGGCATCCGTTCAGTAACTCCTTTCACCGTTTACAAAGTTTGCTCACCTCACGACGACACAGTGGTTACTGCACTTCTTGGTCGTTCAACCTTAAACCCTAAACCCTAAATCCTAAACCCTAAAAACTCTAAACGCTAGTTTTTCGATCTTGTTCTTAGGTCTGTTTTCCCGGCGTGAACTAGCAACCTGTCGGTGTCATCGGACAGCCGGCGCGACCGCTTCCTGAACAAGCTCGGGAAGTGTCTCCCTAAACCCTAAACTGGGTTAGGGTTTAGGGTTTAGTGTTTAGGGTTTATAGGGTTTTAGGGTTTAAGGTTTAGGGTTTATAGGGTTTAGGGTTAGGGGGCCCTAAATGATCAACTGCTCATGCTCGCAAAGATGCCACATGATCCTACCCTCGCTTATCCTTTGGCATAAATGGCCTTCAAAAGCCCCATCGCGCTAGGGTTTGGGGTTTCGGGCTTCAACCCAAAACCCTACTTGGCGGTTCAGGCTCCTTTAAGAGTTCTCTATAGGGTTTAGGGTTTAAGGTTTAGGGCTTAGGCCCGTTTCCAGTGGAAGCACAGAAAAGGAGGTGGATTAACAAATCCATTCCTTCCTGACACACTGATCGTTTTCAAGTTTCTTGGCAAAACATGGCTTACCCAAAGCCCCCGCAGGCGACAACGCCGAGGACCCGCAAACGCAAACGCGAGAACAGCATGTTTCAGTCCCAAGCCGAACGAGGCAAGGATGGTTTGGTATAGTTGACGCCGGGGTGTGACAATGCTGTTTTAGCGTGTATCTGAGGCCGCCATCATTCTGACCCCAACGAGAACATGACATTGCGGCATTGCATAGTTATGTGGACGCCCGTATGCAGAGAACATAGGCTCTTGTGGTGGACCCCGCTGTCAATCGTGGTGTGCTTTTAAAGTGAAAGATTGGGCGAAAACTGGCCGACTTGGTTGCGTGGCGCCTTGCTTAGTATAGAAATCATTCCTGGCCGCCGGATGCGGAGATTTCTGTCGATGCCTTTCCACTTGTGTGCAATGACTTCCAGGAAGCCAATAACGACGACGCTGTGCAGCTTGTTGAATGGGAAACTTTTCACGGGTAAGAGCGCCAGAAGTATCGGCAAATGGAAAGGAGCTCTTCTGACTTCGGGTTCAGATATGCCTATCAGGGTTCGCAGGCTCACGATATGAGGAATGTCCCTGCTGGAGACGACATCACAAGACCGCGCTCTTCCTCGCATGATGAGTTGGCGGCAGCTCATGTGGCGAAGCGAGCGAAGTTAGAGACACGCGCTCTGGGTGTGTTATTATTTCATGCGAGAGGAAGAACAGCATGGCGGCGTTGCATGCTGATGTTTGTGTTGTATTGGAAAGTCGCGCCAAAGCGGCTGCTTCCATGGTATGTAGATTGAGCATGGCGCCGCAACCATCGTTTGCGGATCCGCTGTAGCAGCGCCCGCCCGGACCAGATCCAGCCTATGCGGGCCTCCCTTCAGTGATTGCGCCTCCTGGCCACACGTCTTGCGGCGTTTCCTTCCCGATTTCGTTTGCGCACACGACTACACGTCGGCTGATGATTTCCCACGCTGGCGGGGTCTGTTGCTGTTGGGAGATTTAACTTACCCTACTTATAGCTCACTTCTAGCTACCCATCAGCCAGTATAGTACCTCACCCAGCAAAGTCGGATTTCTTGTGGCCAAGGTCACGTTGTTCAGCGTTGAGAAGGGGCCCCGCATTCCAACCCCAGAGGACGTAACAGGCCTCCTCAGCGGAGTGGGTTGGTTCGGGGATTATAGGGTTTAGTTTAGCGATTGCAATTTGTAGAAATTCCCAACCTCACACACGATCGACATGGGAATCGGTGGAGCCGGTCTCTTTCTTTCATAATTACAAGGCTGGATTGGGTTTCAGGGCTGAGAATTTTCTGAATAACAAGGTGTTGTGCAAGTTCTCCAGAATGCAATAATTAGTAATATCATTACATATCATTGCTATAGCTACCCTTGTTGCCGCGGGCAGTGCTACTCTGGGATAACGTCTTCGTACCGTCAGGCTTTAGAGATAAAACAGTTACCTTAAAACCTAAGCCCTAAACCCTAAACTCTAAACCCTAAACCCTGATTCCTTAAACACCACCTGAGCCCCAAATCCAATAAAACGAGGGGCGGAGGGACTCGAGCACAGCCTTCGGGGTCGGTAGCAGGCCTTGAACCCAAAAAGGGTTTAGGGTTTAGGGTTTAGGGGCACTCCGATTTACACAGATTCCTCTGCAATACCATGCACGCGAATAATGCAAAATCCGATAAGCACAACACCGCAAAGTCTTACAACCACCCCAGCATGTGTGAAGTCAAACCTTCAATTCTAACATCATAACTTGTAAGTCCTTAGCCGGGACATTGACCAAAACCGCAAACTCACCCTAAGTTTAAATCTTAAATCCAACCTCACCCTACCCTTAACCCTAAACCCTAAACCCCAAACCAATCCTACACCCTACACCCTAAACCCTAATCCTAAACCCCCTAGGCCCTAGACCCTAAATAAACCCCAAAAACCCTCGGAGGCCCTCCGGGAGATGCACTGGTGACGGAGTCGGGGCTGGCCTCCAAGGCCATCGTCTTCAGCAAAGAAGTAGTGTACTGTTTAGGGTTTAGAGATTAATAGAGGTTTGGGGTGTAATTAGGGTTTAGGGTTTAGGGTGTTAGGGTTATTCGGAGGTAAACTCCTACTTTAGGGGTAATGCTTCAGGCTTTGGGGGTTATGAAGTAGGTGTCGGTTTATGGTTTAGGGATTGCGGCTTAATTTTTGACGGGTTGAGGGTCTTGGGGTCGCGGTTTGGTTTTCAGGGGTTTAGAGTTTAGTGTTCCGTGAACACAGAATGACGCATGCGCACCCTCAAGGAGAAAGGGGACGTAAGATTGAGGCTAGGTTTTGGGGTATGTTCGAATAGTATAACCGGCTACAAGCTATGAGGGGACAGTGCTACAACATATTCCTAGACCCTCATAAACTCTACAAAGCTCTCTGTAAACCCTCCTAAAACCGTACAAGGGGATGGGTTAGGAAGTATAATACCTTTATGATAGGTGAGGTTCCATTGGCAAGACCGTCGCCCCAAACCACTAATTTTCCCTTACACTTGCAGGTATTAGATTTCAAGGTTTGGGGTTCACGGACTAGGGTTTTAACCATAAGCCCAAATGCTTGAACCTTAAGCAAAATTCTTAAAACCCAAAGCATGTCCAAGCCCTAAACCCCTGCAAAACTGCAGGTGCTGAAAAGCGGCACTGGAACAAAGAAGCCGACCGCCTTCTCAGCGGTTTGGCAGAGAGTTCAAGTTTTTTCCATTGTTAATCGTGACTACCAGGGCCGCGTTACTGGGGCTTTGAGTTTTGTGTCTGCTTATCGGGACGTTCTAGGACGATCCAGGAGTAGGATGAATCGACAACGGCTTCTTTTCTGAACCTCCCTTATGGTTTTAGCATTTAGGGTTTAGGCGTTGGCTTTCGGAATCTCGGGTGCAGTATTCCAGCTTCACACGCGGCCTGGCGCTTGTTCGGCGCTTGTTAAAAGTTCAGGGTCGTATTCCTCTGCTATTTTGAAACAAGTGCCCAAACAACTGCACTTGCCCTAGCTTCATCTCGTCGGAGATCTTTTCCTTTCCAAACCGTTCATGATAGCACGTAAAAGCACATTTCGCGTCTGCAGACTGCCGTATCACCGATACAGCCCAAAATCTTGAATTATTCGCTCTTGGTGGTTACATTGTTAATGCTCCGAACCACTAGCTCAAAACTACAAACACTACACCCCAAACTAAGATGCCCTAGACCATCCTTGAGCCTCCAACCCTAAACCTGAAGAGTTGAGGCAAGCAGGGATCGGTAATGCCACCGAGGTGGTGACCGTCGATTACACTGGCTGGACCACCGATGGATCTCAGGCTCCGACAAAGGCTTTGGGTTTAGGGTTTAGGGTTTAGGGTTGCAGCGTGTAGCATTTGCGGTTTAGCGTTTTGGGCTGCCCTCACTTCGACATCTAGGTTTAGGGTTTAGGGTTTGCAACGTAGGGCTGGGGGATTAAGCTACTGGCCTTGGGGTGTTTCGTTTGGGGTTCGAGGCTTCCAGGGCTACTGTGACTTATGCAGAGCTTAGACTATGGGGTGTGCGCTTTGGGTTTAGGGTTTAGGGGTGCGTGCGCAGAGCCCTTGTCAATGTGTGGGTTTCGCATCCCACGAACCCCCTAAGCCGTAAACTCCAGGCCCGGGAACCCTGTAAAACCCAGTAGCTTGTGGCCCGGTCATACTCCGGTCAGCTCAGGAAAACTCTTCGACTCCTCCATTCTGCGGGGACAGCCAGCCACCTTTCCGTTAAACCAGGCGCAACATGGTGGTCTTCAGCAATTGCTTCCTGCAAAAGTAGATAGCCCGGGAAATGTACCTTAAATCATATATTAGGGTTCCTGTTATATTTTAAGGGTACATTCCTCAATCAAGGGCTTTGGAGTCTCTGGGAGCAAGGCTTTAGGGTTCAGCATCCCGTTTGTGGTGGCTCTCTTGTAGATGGGAGCGTCAGTAGCCCTTCCCGGCCCCAAGCACCAAGAGGATCAGTCTTTTGCAATCCCTAGCCTTTAGCATCAAAGTAGCCCAAAAGCCGTAGATAATAGGTTTTTTGGGCCCAAAACTATGAGTCCTTTGAGGTTAAGGGTAACCCTAAATCCTAGACCCGGAACCCTGAACCCTAAACCTCTTCAGTCTTGAGCTTTCTGTTTGCTTTGCAGGGTCGCGAACCGCCGGGCTTTCTCCCCCCCCCCGTCCCTCAAAGGAATGTAGGCCATCGAACTTACACTGATGCTGAGAGCCTCCCAGGAGGCGCAAAGTAGTGCAAGCATATTAACATGCAAACCTGATACACCCTCAATCTGGACTCTATCTAGAAACTAGTAACACCAAGCAGTAGTTACTCTGCCATTGAAACTATACGGTAAACGCTAAACCCGCCAGTCCCAACGACATGTTTAGAGACATGCGACCAGCTCTCATTATGCCCGTGATCTCCGTCGTGAAGCAGTTAGGAATTGGGCTGCGGGTTAGAATATAGTCGCATAGCCGCGCGAATACTTAGTAATACCATGCAATACCATGTCCTTAGAAGCCCTTATGTGTTTGACTAGTAATATACATGTAGGGCCTCCTTCCCGAAGCAGGTCATCAAAGGCTGGACGGAAGGCTTGCAGCTGATGGTGGAAGGAGAGAAACGACGTTTCTGGATTCCGGCGAAGCGACCTGGCCGGAAAGGTTCGACTCCGAGACCCTTAAGGGCTAGGTTCCTCGTGTTTCGGGTTTAGGGGTTGAGGGTTGAGACCCTTAAGGGATAGATTCCTCGTGTTTCGGGTTTAGGGGTTGAGGGTTGAGGGTAGGCGCGCTGCACAGCTGCTTTTGAGTACTATGACGACGATAATCTGCTACATCACCAAGCTTCCACCAGCTCTCCTGCCCTTCATGTTGTTGTGCAGAGCTCGAGACGCGAGCGTAGATCGTAGCCCAAGCGGTTACCCCAAAGATTTTCCGAACCAGAAGTCTACAGAACGCTGAATTGGTCGGGTTTCGGGGGGTCAGATGAAGGAAGTTTATGGTCACCCAAGCTCTAATGTAGGGGTCGGAGTGATTCATTTCCAAGATTACTCCTTAGGTTCCTTTACATTTTTTAGGATAAGATACACCCAGATCCTCCGGCTCCGTGTTATATCTAAAGTACAAGATACACTCCCAAACAGGAACTACTATGTGGCCTATGGGTAATTCTAACTATTCAGGTTTCTATGTCGCTATGATGCTCCACTACACCCCACATCTTCACGGCATCTTACTTACCCAAAGATCCCGTGAGACCCCTTAATTAAGGAATCGACCCCTAAACTAGAACGAACTCGATATTATGATTTAGGGTAGGTTCCTGAGTTGAGGGGTGTTCTTGAGCTTTATTGGCAATTACCGTTGGCCTAGTACTAGTACAGAGGCCTTAATAGTTAGAATAGGGTTTGAGGGAGCTCATTATACTATGATTATAGTAAGGAGCCCCCAGAATAGTATAGGTCATTATTTAGGTCCCTAAACCCTAAACCCTAAACCCTAAACCCTTAACCCTAAACCCTAAACCCTAAACCCTATACAGGTAATTATAATTAGGCCCCTACATTA
>CAJNDV010035597.1:22354-46504 GCA_905221635.1 Symbiodinium sp. CCMP2456
CCATGTACTCGAATAGGATATACTTTGGCCTTAATGTAGTCCCTATATAGGTACTTTGGGGCCAATGTATATACTATTTGGGTACATGGACCCTTAGGGCTACTTTCTGCAACCCTAATTGCCCAATAAGCCCGAGATGCTTCGGCTCCAAACACAAAGGCCATGCCAGGGACCTCGACCAGGCCCGGCAGCTCAACTAACCTAGGGGCCCTAATAATTCGGGTTTAGGGTTTAGGGCTTAGGGTTTCGGATGGTTTTGGGGTACATTGCACTCTAATTATAATATATAACGAACCCCCCCCCCAAAGTAGCATTATTTGTAATTATTTAGGCCCCTATATTAGTATTACAGAAGCCTTAACAATGAGAATACGGGCTGATCGGATATATTGTAACATAACTCCATAGGAACTATCAGGGGTATTGTTACTACTTCTTCAGACCCCTATAAGAACGGACATCAGTTGGTCAGAAACGAATCAAACGAACCTGTACCCCTATATTGCACTTCGCCAGAGGGTTGGGATTTTAGGTTTCATGTGTGCGTGGGGGCCGCATGGGCCTCGCTTTCGAACCGGTAATAGTTGTATCCAGGTGTAGTCCCTGTTTCAATGTACTCGAGTATACCCAAGAACCCTACTCTAAAGAATCGAAAACGTGTCTCTATAGAATCATACCCCCCAAACTCCTAAACTCCTAAGCTCCCAAATCCTGAACCCTTAAACTCCTAACCCCTAAACCCCTAAACCTCAGTTGCTCAGGACCTGCGGGACCTTCTCGTTTTTGGAAGCTTCAAGGCTCGGGGGATAGGGGAGATCTCAGATTACGTTGTTTTGCGCAAGGCTTGGCTTAGGGGCTTAGGATTTATAAGGGCTTTGGGTCCAGAGTCTCGGGTTCCGTGGGCTTGTTGATCCTTTGTGTTTGGGGAGATTTCGGGCGCAGGGAGTGCTTGTTACTTGCCCTGGAGCTCCAAATAGCCCAAAGTAGGGACTACTTGTAGACTTTAGACCCCAAAGTAGGTGCTATTTGTATACTTGGAGCCCTGGGGTTGTTGGTCTGACAGCAACCAACTCGCGTAGAGTTTGAGTGCCCCTCACCACCCCTGTGACCCAAATAAACCTCCCTGAAGCTAAGTCCTTATTGCCAAGGCCGCTTTTATTCAAGGCGTGATTACTTTGAATCAAAATACCCACAACGGGGACGACCACTCTTTCTTTCTAGCAACTCAGTCATGCAAGCATCTGCGCGGACCGTCTAGTCTAAGCCTTGAAAGCCCCTCAATAGAACCTAAACCCATACAAGCCCCCCCTAAATCCTAAAGCCTTATTGACCCTAAACCCTAAACCCTAAAACCTTGACCCTAAACCCTCAAGCTAAGAGCAAGTGGCCGTTAGGTCCAACTCCTCTGCCGGCAGAGGTGGGTTTGCCAGGCCGGCGGTGTCATTTTCAACCTGAGCTGGAGGTTTAGGGTTTAGGGTTAGAGTTTGGGGTTTAGGGTTTAGGGTTAGAGTTTGGGGTTTTGTGGGGTTGAGGTTTAGGGTTCAGCTGTTTAGGGATGGCTTAGGGGATCCGTCGCTGGAAAGCCCCAGGACGCTAAGATACTCCAAATACACAGCACTGCCTCGTTGGGGGGGCTCATGCCTGTGATATATATGGGCCGTAATAATTCGAAAAGGGGTTGTGGGGTATATTTTACTTTCACTATACTAAGGAACCCCTAACATAGTATAGGTCATTATTTACCTTAAGAACCCAAAACCCATTTTTTTGTAGGTTCTTATTATAAACCCTAATATGGGATTTATAGGGACGCTGCAAAAAAGTAGGTTTTGGGTTCTTAAGGCAGGCGCCTAGATTAGCTGATCATGCCTTCGAGTCTCGAGTTTGCCTTGAGAAACCCCCACTTCGCCAAAAGCTGACTCAAAGAGGATTCTCATGGCTTCAAGGTTGAGGGCTTCGGGGTGAAAGGGTTTAGGGTTTAGGGTTTATAGGGTTTTGGGCTTAAGGGTGAAAGGGTTTAGGGTGTAGGGCTTAAGGGTGAAAGGGTTTAGGGGTTACATGGGGCTTTTAAGATGGTATAAGAGCCTCGGGTGCAAACTCCTGCGCAGACTTCGTGGAAGAGTGTCATTGCTTATATATAGTTATATATATATATATATATGCGGGCATGCATGCAGACATACATAGAGAGAGGGACACATCTATTCTGTTTCCTGAGAAAGCACAACCACAACTAGATGTTGGACACTCTTCCCTGACACCCTTCAACGAGCACACTGTGGATTCCAGACCCTCAGGTGCTTATTACGCGGGAAGTACTAGATTGGAAATAGCACTGGCGAACGTACCGAAAGCACATGCCTGTCACACGAAGCAGGAGGGTCGAGAATCTACTGAAGCAACCCGTCGTGACATGACATGATCTGATGTGATATGATGTGATAGTCATAACATGAAAGGACATGTGGTGATGTCATTTGGCATGTCACACGGTAGGTTGCTTCGGTAGGTTATCAATCCTATGTTAAACCTTGTGGCATGTTCGCCAGTGTTACTTTCAATCAGCTACTTCCAGCCTAAGCCTTTAAGAGCCTCATGACAATGTATCTTGAAACACAGAGCGTCATCACCCCCCAACACACACCCGCACCCACGAGAAGAAGCAGACTAAGCCACTGAAATCCCCGCATGCAAAAACATGTGTGTGTGTGTATACACGTCTGTATATATGTACATATATATATATATATACGTACTCCTGTATGTATGTATGTATGTATGTATGTATGTATGTATGTATGTAGGTATGTACTTACAGTTGAGTATGCATGTGTATATCTGTACATAAACATGTTTGTGTGCGTACATATGTATTTACATACATACATACATACATACATACATACATACATACATACATACATGCATATAGAGCTATATGTAGATGTCTGTACGTCTATACATGTATATGTACGCGCATAGATGTATATATGGGACCGCATTTGCATATAAGCACACAAAGTAATGTGTATGTATATATAGACATGCAAATACATATAGACACATACATCATACCACGATGTGTTATATATATATATATATATACATGTGTGTGTGCCTCTGCGCATACACATAAACATACATGTGCTTTTATCCCTCTATAAATATATACATGTACACACACACACACGCATACATACCTACCTGCATACGTACATGCAAACATATATACATACAAGCATGCATGCATGCATACATACATAAATGCGTACATGCATGCATACATACATACACGCAAATGTGTGTGTGTGTGTGTGTGTGTGCGTGCTTGTCTGCGTGTGCTACTTAAAGGAACTCCTAGTCGCATCGATGCAGCAACCGATGTTCGAGACCAAGGAGCGCAAACAGGAAGATATCCGTGCTCAGTGCAAACCTGCGGACTGCAACAGCAAGGTTTGCCTTCCTCTTCCGTCCCCCTGTAATTTCTTTCTTCCTTGTGCTCTGTCTCTCCCGGCCCTCCAAAGCCGTCTGTCTCTCTCTTTTTGTTCGTCATTCCCTGTCTCTCTTCTTCTCCTTGGCACACAGTCGGTCCCTCCGTGTCACCGTTCTGGCCACAGGATCTTGGAGTCTGGACAGTGTCGCGCAGCCACAGCTGGCAGGTTCTGCATCTTGGAAGTTTACTTCCGACCCCGTAGCCCACTGGCACGATACGTGGAGCGACCTTGACAGCTCCAGCACTGTCGGGCAGAGCGCAGGTGGACACTCGCAGCGGCCAGCCGTGCCGGGCTGCCATGGAGATGCGGATGGCCTGGGGCACTCTATATCCATAAGCTGGCCAAGAACTTTCAACGTATATAAAAGTTGGAGCTTGACAGGCTCTCTAAATCTAACATGCCTTACTTAATTAAAGTGATTCCCAAACCTAAACCCTGGCACCCATACTATACATCCCTTGCCCGCCCCCCTTCGAACTCTGATAAAATCCTATATGTCCCTAAACCCTAAGCCCTCAACCCAAAGCTTTCCCTCGCCTCCTCAAGTGGCGACGGCCGTCGCTGCCGCGACTCCGCGAGACCGCCAGCCAAGAGACAACCCTGACGATCGGATGATGAGTTGCAGGGCTTAGGATTTACTGATTATAGGATTAGGGATCTATAGGGCCTATGGGGGCTTAGGATTTACGGATTATAGGGTTCGGGATCTGGGGCTTATGGGGGTTTAGGTTTGAGGGTTTTTCTAGGGTTTATAGCTAATGACAGAAACTTGGAACATAGGTTTAGGAGGATCAGTGCTGGGGTCCCTTCTACTTACCTTAAGGGCATGCGGATATTGATGTTCCAACTTTCTTGCTTCTACTGTAAAGGTTACGGTTTGGGGTTTAGGATTTGGGGTTTTGGGCTCTAAGCTTAGAGGGGTTTAAAGGATTTGGTGGGTTTAAAGGTTTAGGGTTTGGGGCTGTGGGGTTTTACGGGTTCAGCTATAGGGACTGTAGAGGCTTAAGCTTAGGGTTGTTGGGCTGAAGGGTTTGATTATCGGGTCTCAGCACCCGCAACTGGAAGAAACCTGGCGAATTTATTAGATATCGGGTCGAAGGGCTATGGTTTAGCGAGGTAGGGCTGAAAGGCATGATTTTCCCTCTAGGGTATAGGATAACAGTTTGGGGTTGCTGGATTTGATACTGAGGGGCCTAGCTTCAGCTTTCAAAACTGGGTTGGCTTTCCGTAAGAGTTTTGTTTACCTTGAAAGCACAAGCCCTCAGCCTGAATGTTAGAGCAAGGAGAGGTTGCAAAAAGCCGATGCCCACTCGGCATCGGACAGCAGACAAATGAACACATGTCGCTAGCATCGAATTTGTAAATGTGAACCCATATGCTTGGCACCCCGGAATGCAACAATCGCGGAAAACCAAAGTCCTATCCCACAACTCACAAAATCCCAATGATCATTTGCAGGTGTGGGTACATTCGATTCTGGCGCAGTCTATGAATGATTAATCCTTGGACCCCGGCGGTGTGGCACTCGCCTCAGAAACCCACAATCCCATACTAAACCCTAAACCCCAAACCAAATCTAGCAAGGCCTGCGAACCCAGAAGATGGCCAGCACCTTGGTGGGACATTCAAGCTCAAACACCCCAAAGGACTTGCTTCTTTTCCGGTTCATCCCCAAAAAAACCCTTTAACCCGCACCTCTCTCCAAACCCTAAACCGCCTAAACCCCAAAGCCTCTTCCAATACGTTTGTGATGGATGCCCAGAGCATTAGAAGAAAGATCGGACCAAATGCTGCTGCTTATAGACATGCCTTTCTGAGCTGCCAGAGACCCCCACTCAGCCTGAGAATGAAACCAGAACCCTAAGACTAGAAACGTAGGTTACCGAACTGACCCTTGAACCCAGTCTGAGCCGGCAGAAAGCATGCTTGAAGGGCCTGGGACGTTGAGTGTGTGCAGCTTTGGGGTCCGTATGGATTCATTTATCTCTTCGAACTACCATCCGTCTCTGTCTCATCTTTCTGCTTCGGCGACCCTGAGGCCTCCAAACCTCCCGAACCCCTAGCCCCACGTTTTCTCTTCTTTCACTGTCTCTCACACTTACTCTCCACCCTAACCCTACATCCTACACCCCAACCCACCTAACCCGCAACGCTGAACCCTCCCTCTCCCTCTCAGCAGTTTCAATACTTGGAAACAGTTGTTCGGAATATCTAGCAAGGCTTAGGGTGTCGGTTTGGTTAAGTGGTCCGAGTTAAGGCTCAGTGCTATGAGGACCTGAGGGCTGTAGAGCTTTCGAGACTGTGGGGCAAAGGGGTTAGGATCCCCAGTCACGTTAAGCTGAGAAGCCCTCATGTGACGATGTCTTGATATCAATGACGGGTGGAACGGAAGGACGGGGGGGAAGGCAGCGGATGCAAACATATTGGCTTTTGCAAGAGCCCCATATTGGCCGCACGTTTCGGGGGTAAGGTAGGGTTAGAGTTGGGTGACAGGTTCCATGTGTCGGTGGAGAGCAACATGTTGCGTTTCTCTTTCAACGCGCTCATGTCGTCTAAGTGGCAGGAAGAAGTTCCGTAATGAGCAAGGCTTATGTGTCTCACCTCGGCACGTAAGCTTGCGCCGACGTTGGGCGCAAATCGGACGCCGTGCAGAAATACCAACGTCTGTGGATTCTCCCGGCAGGGCCTGGGGCAGTTTGCAATCTTCGACAGGTTCCCTACACATCATGAAGAGTGTTTCGGACTTCCTGGTATATCACCACGTAAGCTGATGTGTACAGCTGACGGCTGCAAAGATTCAAGGTTGGAGGGGCTGCACAAAGCGGAAACACAAGACTGATGACTGGGGTGCCTCTCGTAGGGACCAGCAGGCTGAAAGCTCGAACTATCTCTGATCGCTTCGCGATTCCTTCGGGCGATGCGTCCAAAATTTATGCCTTCTCTGGAAGCACATCCAAGCGGTCCTATGCTTAGAGATCCTCTAAAAAGGATAACTATGTACCTTTTTTTTTGAATCATGAGCCCTACAGACTCAGAATTACAACACCGACTCCTAGGAATAGTATTGGCAACATGAAAAATTGTTACAAGGCCTCTATGATTCAATACAGACCCCGAAAACTCCAATCCGTCTCCCTTACAACCGCTGAAAGGCTCTCGGTCTCTCGTATCCTAGGCCCTAAGCACGAGTTTCACACGGATTGGCCAAGGTGCTCGCCAATGTCAGCTAGCAGCTCCTGCGCAGAAACCGGGATAGGGCTTATAGGGGCTTTAGGGCTTCGTTTTATATGGGCTTCAAGTATTTTAGGGGCTTTGGGTCATAGGGTATAGGGTTATAGGGGTTTTATAGGGCTTCAAAGCTGGGGGCTGCTAAACAATTATCTGTCGAAAGACTGACTGTGAAGCAGCACTCGCAAATAATGTAGGGGCCTTAATCATTAGAATAGGGTTTTAGGGTATATTATATTATAACTACAATAAGGGAGGCCCAAAATAATATAGGTCATCATTTAGCCTTCTATGTTACTCTATTACATTTACAGGCACCACTTTTTGTGTCAACCACCACGGGGACTTAAACCCTACACTCCGACAAGGTAAACTGCTGGCCCAAGCAACCTCGGTGGTGTCGAAGACCCTGGCCGGACCCACCGAAGTCGATGCGCCTTTGCTTGAGGCTGTTTGGGGTTAGTCTTCATGGCGAACGGGGTTTAGGGGGTTTGGAGGCTGTGTCGTTTCTGTCCTTATAGGGCTTTTTGGTCCAGCGCCGAATTGCAGCCACCTTTTGGTCAAGAGGCGTGCTCTCAAGGAAGCAAGAGCAGATGGAGGCTTGGGCTTCGGTCGGAATGGGAGACCACCAAGTCGGAGATTTATAGGAAATACCGACCCTGAAGCATCGCAGCCTGATTGTAAGGATCCCGCCCTGGTTCCCTCAACAATCCCTATGCGAAGTATGCAACTGAAGGGATGCTTACCCTCAGCTTCGAATCCACCCCACATCAGGGAGAGAAGGAACAAACCAGGTGCAATGGAAGGGCTGGAAGCATCAGACAAGGATTTGGGGGCTGGGTGTCTACCTTGACTCCACAGAAGGGGAGGGTGAAGGAAGAGCATTGCGAGCGTCTGGAGCTACTGCCAAGAGAAGGCTAGCCTTCGTACCAGACAAGGCTTCTCATCTTGTGCTTGATGCGTTTTAAGGTATCCGAACTGTACAGTTTACCAGGTAGTTTCGTAGCAACGACTGAAACTCAGATTTTCGCGACGGTCGCTACCGTGTCTATTTGTTTCCTGCAAGCCTGACGGCTCAGTATCTAAGACACTGATTAATGAACTGAATTCATGCAAGGCCTTGAAGGTAGGGAGGTGGTATTCATCAGCGTTCTACCATGCCAATAACAACAATGCTGACCTATCGAACCCCTCAATGAACTCTAGCACACCGTACCTTGAATCCGTGCATGGTATCTTCGAACTTCTTGAAGCAGGTACCCCCCCCCCCCACGCCTGTTCTGCCTGTACGATGCCATGACGCCGAAATACCCAAGTCTACTGCATTCAGGGACCGTGTACCCTTTACACTCAAACCCCCGCACTGTGACACCGTCACCCGGGAACCCGTGGGCACCTCGACGGCGTCCCACGTTTGCGACGGCGGCCTCACCACGAGCACACAGCAAAATAAACGAGCGCAAAGCCATGCATAAGGGTACGGAGAGTAATGATCGCGGCATTAGTACGGACGGAGCTTAAGGCCATGACCAGACCAGATCAAACACTACACCTAAGACAACCACCAGCACCAGTCCCAGTATCAGTACCATTAGGCTATACGGTAGTTTGGTGCTCCAATCCTAGCAACAGGTAGGCAGCTGCAACACCCTGGACTCCCTGGACGCCACCAAACTCGACGAGAGGCCGGCGGCAGAGGAGCCGGAAAGCAGGCGGCAAAGGCACCAGGGCGCTGCAGGATGCCGCGGCAACGCAGCATCAAGGATGTCAGAGCTGTAACCCTAAACCCTGACCCTAAAGTCCATGTACCCAACTCCTATGTACTTCGACCTTAAAGTAGCCTGTATAGGTACGTTTGGGGCCAACATATGTACTTACTAGTGGGGCACATTGACCCTTCGGGTACACTAATAAGCTGTCAGGGCTTTAGCCTTGCAAGGCCGGGAGCCAGAATCCGTCGCTGTGCGTCATGACCTCTACCTGCACCCCACAACTATGTAGAATAATAGAACTTTCGAGGTTTTGAGCCAGTTTTTACCTACGTTTGGGGGTTTTAGGTGATGACTCTAGTGCACCCTGTACTAGACAGGTAGGCCTCGAGATCGGGGTTTGACGCTTAATTAGGTTCAAATATGGTTTTAGGATTAAACCGTTTAGCTGTCCTCCCAACACAGTCATCGCAAGCCACACTTGTACTGTATACTCTAAGGGCAGATCCTACATGCTTCAAAGCCGAACAGCTCAAAGAGATCGAGAGTTTGGGACTTCTGGTTTGCTGCGTTTGATTCTGGACTGGATGTGCAGTTGGCCTTCTTTACCAGGATACGGTCCGGAGATACATGGCACCCTAGCTGCAAACGAAACCATTGGAAGCAATCTTGGCACATTCCTACAGCACTGTCCAGCAACGTTGGGCTTTGGGTTGGTAGCGAGACAAGCACACCCAAACTGCGGGTAGTTCTCTGGAGTGTCCCCTTTCAGGTCGCCCAAATATAGTACCTTTCATAACAAAAAGACACCAAAAGGGACCCTAGTCTAGAGAACTACAAGGTATACCCATGTAAAGCTCATCTGCTTGACGCACAAGATGAGCTAAACATCTCAGTAATTCTCAGTAGCAGCTGACAGCATCACGTTGCAGGATCCCTCTAGCCTCTAGACTCTAGCCGTGATTGGTCGAAAAAGACGTCACATCAACCATCTGGAGCTACCCATACTGGAAACGGATTACAGACCTGAAGATGCACTTGCTAAGACCTGCCAATTCAATCCGTAGCATAAGCATAAGAGCATCTCTCTCTCCTCCTTAAACTGGATATTAATTTGCACCACCCTGCTCCCCAAGCCCCCAATCCAAAACGCGCTGGTGCAGACCGCAGAAATTGTGGTTGGAACCGCCCAAGCCCCATATCTTCAGCAAAGCTGCGCCGATGAAGTCACATACCCTATTACGGTTACCGTAGTTCTCTAGGTTCGGGCCTTTTAACTTTTCTTGGAACCCAAAAGCTTTTTACAAAGGCCCCTAAACAGACCTCAATTCAGAGAACTCATACTTGAGAAGCATGGCGATCACAGTCTCCACAACCTCTTTCAAAAGGATGATGGCATTTTATTGTGGTATGTTGCAGCACACTATGAAAATCTATGTTACATTACCTCGTACATTCTGGTGAGTTGAGTATATGACTTGTTCAGTTTCCGGTTTACTCTGGGGCAAGCGGAGTGATTGTTTGTGGTGGGGTCGGCTTCACACTGCAAGACTGAAGCAAGCTGCAGCTTGGAACTGCGCAGCAAGTTCGGAGCGTTGAGGGACTCAGCTTCTTTGGCTGGCCTCAGGCTGTACATACACCCTAATCACCCTAAACCCTAAACCCTAAACCCTAATCCCTGATGCTGAACCACCACTTGGGCCCCAAAGGACAGATCCTTGTTAGCTCTGCAAGAGAAGCCACAGCGCCTGATCGTTTGAGGGGAGCACAAACCTCGCCACATTGTGGTGTACGACCCCAAGTTATTTTCTGGCACAATCTGTGGTGCTGTTTCGTGGCGAAAACATGGCACCCCTAGGTTAAGGTCCTATATGGTTGGCCTGGTATCCCCTGCAAGGGAGGTAAACATGGCAATCTCCCCCAGGCCCATTTCACATTGAGGCCCCGGAGTTGCCTCAGAGGCGTACTTGCAGCGACTTCAGAAGGGGGCAGAAGAAGAGAGGCAAGACCAAGTTGTCGAAGCCTCAACTCGCAACTTCACTTCGTAGTTCTATCAAGGTTGGCGCTGCCTAGACGACTAATGACTAAAGATAGTCCTTGCACCTCTGTCTTCTGGTGCTGCCTAGACGACTAAAGATACTTCTTGCATCTCTGTCTTTTGGTTGTCGTGTCTCCTGATAGAAGCCTAGCCGTGCATCACGCTTTCCACACGAAGGCCGGCAAGGGCTGAGGATCCGGAATGGTCAACTGGGGCTAAGGACTATCAATTTTGTCCCGTTGTTTGGGGGTTTAGCTGACAGTGGTTACGCACCATGGAATGATGCATACTTACCGGTAAAACCGACAACGACACCACAACTAATACTTGAACATCCAACCCGCCAGTTGCAGCCGCGAGTGATGCTTCTTGACGCAAAATTCGAACAACCAGACCTGCACCCCTACACCCTTGCACAAGTCGCGAAACCCTAAACGCAGCACCAGATGTTGAATGCTAGGCTGAGTAAATTGAGAGCCCCTCAAAGCCATGATGTAGCAACCATGCAAATTTTGCTCGAATTCCCCACAAACTAGGGATCATGTTTCAAGCTTGTGCTAAATGTTTAATGTTGCTTTAGGTCCAGTGCCCGAAACCCCAAATCCAGAAACCCTTATAAACTCGTATCCCAAAGCCCTAAACCCAAAAACCCTCCTACGCCTGTCCATGGAGCAGCCACGCAGCTTTCGGTGTACACCTCCAGCCTTGACGAGAGAAGAACTGAAAGTTCTCTCCGGCTGGGCTCATGTACCCGTGTAGTATAGAATGTGGGCCGAAAAGTTACGACTCTATGGAAGCCCCTCTAAGGCCTAGGTATATACCATACCTGTAGCTCCGTGTCAATGAATCTGAAGGAGCTTTCCAGGGCAGAGTTGGGGGTTGCTAGCCCAGGACCTATAGGATGTATGGCTTTAGGGTCTCTCTGAGGCTTCATCATTGCAGTTCTCTTGGGTCCCAGTCACCTGCAGGGTGGGTTTCGGTGCTTTCTTACGGCATCCTAAAATCTGGGTAGCTGAGCTTTCTGGGATAAACGTCCCAAACCCCAAAACCCTAACTCTTGAAGCCCGAAACCTGACAGCCCTAAGCCTGAACCCTGAAACCTGAACCCTAAACCCAAAGCCCTAAGCCTGAACCCTAAACCCTAAACCCTAAACCCAAAGCCCTAAGCCTGAACCCTAAACCCTAAACCCTAAACCCAAAGCCCCAAGGCCGGCTGTAGACTCGGCTTGTCTGCTTGGGGCCCTGGGCCTGGGGTCGTGGAGTAAGCGAGCGGCTGCGTCTTCGGATGCTTTAGGGTTTAGTAATAGGGTTTAGGGTTTAGGGTTTTAGGGTTTACGGTTTAGGGTTTAGGGATGCAAAGAACAGTAACCCTAGGATTCCAGGGACCTTATGATTGGGTCCTTAAGGGGTCCAGGGCCCTAACTATAAGGTCATTGGAAGCCTAGGGTTACCCACCAACAGCTGCTTTGGAGCCTGTTCTTCTGTAGTTAGGTGAAGAAGCCCTAAGGACCTAAAGAGTAATATTATCTCAGCTGTGCCGACCCCTAAATTCCCCACAGCGTGCTTTTGATGGGTAAACCGAAACATGGGATTCTCGTCTTGATGTTTGCCCGGGGCAGGTAAACAGGAACCCTAATCCGTAAATCCCTGCAAAATATTGCAGCCGTACAGAGAAACCTAAACCCTAAACCCCTAAACCTTCAACCCCGATTCCTAACCTCAAAAAACCCTAAATCCGAAACCCTGAACCCCTTAAACCTTACGACCTCCACCCGAAAGCACCAATCCAGCATTCCAAGAAGCAGCGCCGAAAGGACTGTGGCCACCAGCAAAGCCTGGGATACGGTTTAGGGTTTGGCGCGTTAGGGTTTAGAGTTTAGGATACTGGCAGAAAGTGACGACGAAACGTTAAGGCGTGATTGCTTTTGGGGGGGGATCAAAAACCTAAGGGTCATGACCTCATAAAAACTTGTAGGGCATCATCTGCAAAAGGGTAGGTTATGGATCTCCCAGAACACATTGAGCTAAAGAGAGATGGACCACACGAAAGACGCCTGTGACGGCTCAGGGAGGCGACCGTAAAAAACACCCAGAGGGTGGAGCGGCAAAACCTGGGTCCAATGACCTTTGGGTTTCGGGGATATGACCTATACTTCCAAGCTTGCTACTTAAAGCCGACCCAGTTGCAGGAAGCTCAGCTGGCAGTGCTGTGATGCCGCGCCCGGATGCTGTGAGGAGGCATCTCAGAGCACGACTTGCTTCGGAAGGGCTTAAGGTATAGGCGGTAGGGTTTTTCATCCAAAGCTTTCGGATTGGTCGACCGCAGCAGTATCATATAGGTTTTAGAACCCCAAAGTCAACCTTAAACCACACTGTCACCTTAAAATCCTAAACTCTGAGCCCTAAACCCTGAACCCTAAAGGCCTTTTGCCCAGGGGCGCAGAGCCAAAGAGCACCCCGGCCAGGAAGGCAGCGGAGCCCTCGAGCGTGCGGTGCGATCCGGGCCATGCATGCCTTTGCAAAGCATCTTGGGGTTCCATTTAGGGTTAGGGTTTTAGGGTTTAGGGTTTTTGGGATATTGGGGTTTATAGAGTTTTAGGGTTTAAGGTTTTAGGGTTTAGGGCTTTAGGGTTTAGGGTTTTAGGGTTTTAGGGTTTGTCGGGTTTTAGGTTTAGGGGTTAGGGTTTTAGGGTTTTGGGTTTTAGGGTTTAGGGTTTAGAGTTTAGGGTTTTAGGGTCTAGGGTCTAGGGTTTAGGGTCTAGGGGCTTAGGAGTTAGGTTTGCGGGTTTCGGCGCTCACCCCAGGACAATCCGGGGAGAGGCATGTGGTTCGTGGTCGACGGATGTGAAACAACAACTGTGCCGGGAATGAAGCTCTCGAACACCAAGTTCAAAAATTCGAGTTCAGGGTTTGGGGATGTTCGTAGGGTTCAGGGTTGCCAGGGCCTTAATAATTCGACTAGGGTTTTGGGAGGTTCCTTATTCTAATTATACTTTTAGTATAATACACCCCAAAACCCTCTTCTAATAATTAGACTAGGGTTTTGGTGGGTTAATTTATGGAATAATAGACCCCAAAACCCTATTCTAATAGTACAGGGCGTCATGTTTCGCATATATTTCGCTCGAGGCAGGGATGCAGGGCTTCGGGTCTCGGCCTAGGGTTCCAGAGATGGGGTTTAGGGTTTAGGGCTGTAGGGGTTTAGGGGTTTAGTGATTTGGGGGTTTAGGGTCTGGTAGTTTAGGGGTTTAGGGTTTAGGGGTTTAGGGCTTTGGGGATTTAGCGGTTTAGGGTGAGTCTCAAAAAAGAGGGTAACTAGGCGTTAGTTGGCTTTCGATGCAGGCCACCTGCCGAAAAGAATGCCGACAATGGCCGCGCAAGAATCACCCACCTCAGTCCCACGTAAGGAGTGATTGAATGCTGGGGAAGGTTGAGAAGGAAGTGCCAGCTAATGAATAAGGGGAGCGAAAATGATGCTAGTAAGTACATAGCAGCACTGGAACAAAGAACGCCACTACAATGAGCCACTACAGTGAATACTAAGAACAAAAAGCCGAAGTAGTGAGTCTGAAGCAAGGTTTCCAGTAGCACAGTAGGGAAGACGAACAGTCAAAATCCAGGACAAACCCTGAGACTATGTAACCGGAAACCCTATTCAAGATCAGGGTCTTTCATTCATTCAATAGTTGGTTTTTGCCTCTTTGGGTATAGCTCTTCCCATTGAGCACTCTTCCGCCTAGGAAATCCTTCAATTCGTCTAGCAAGCCAATCCTGACCAACAAACCCAGGAGGTGCTCTAAACCCTAACATACCCTAAAACCCTGTTTGCAACTGGCATGCAACGTCACGCCAGGACAGCTGACTCTAAACCCCTAAACCCTAAACCCTGGTTCAGGATGCAGGTTTGGCCGGAGGTTACCGGGCTGTAGGACATGTTGCCATAAAGGCACCCCGATGAGTAGAAGGCCGCCCCACTGCCGCAACGCCGAGGCGGGATCCGGGCTGAAGGGCAGTACCTGAGAATGTGAGGAAGCTAACACCCTCCGCTTTTCGATTAGGCCGCCAGATAGTCTGTAGATGCAATGGGCTTTGAGTTAGGCCTTTTTACACCGGGCCCAATCTTTCAGGCATATATGTTCGTTGAAGGCCTCGGAAAGCTCTGAACAGCTTTTCGGCCTCGCAGCGTCGAGTCTGACAGTTGTGCGTTGGGAGTAAAGAGCACTCGGTTGAAAGATGATGGGGCTTTAATAATAAACATTAAACATCGCCCCCCCCCCCAAAGCCAAAGCCCTTGTAAAAGATCGCCCTAAACCGAAAAACTGAACTAAACCCCAAACCTTCTCTTGTTGCTGCCGAGCGAAGCCTACGCCTTGGGTCTTTGTAATGAAGGTCCTTGGTAATTAGTTAGTCGCTTCTAACACATACAGTAAGATGCGTTACACCTGCCCAAAATGACAGTTCACAGAAGCCTTGGGCCCCTTGAACAGATCCCTCTCTGCTTCTGCTTGTCCTAACTGAAATAACAAGGGTCAGAACGACCCAAGCATTCGAGGCTTCCAACATATTATGGTTATTAGGATAATATGCTGGTTTATGTGCTAACAAAAAGTGCTAAACCTGTCTAGAAGAGCCACTAATGTAGGTACTTGGGTTCAAGATAATAGATGTGTAGGTCAGCCATTTAAGCAGTATATGCTTACTAGGTACTTAGACCCCTCACGAATCCCTCCAAACCTCAAGCGATTCAGCTTTCTTATGCAAGCTGTCTAAACTAGACCCCCTATCACAAGAAAGAGCTGCTGGATGATTCAGGACTTATAAACAGGCCTACAAAGGAGTTCTCACAACACAATACGATAGCGTGTGGGGCGCCTCGCGCAATAGCCCCCCAAAAGCCGTCAACAAATCACTCCTCGGTGAGGGGTAGAATGCGGGACCCTAACTCAAGAGATCCTTACAGGACCCTCAAGAACCCAAAAAGCACCCTTTACAGAACCCCAAGAATGCTAAAAACCCTAGGCCCGAAAATCAACACTCTAAATGATAGCCCTCGAAGATCACCGCCCCCCTCCCCACACCCTAAACCCAAAACCCTTTTTGCTGCAGGCTTGCAAGCAAGAACGCCTGGCAGCCCAAACCCTAAACGATTGACCTAAACCCTAAACCCTTAACCTTCAAAAGCAAACAGCGAAAACACACGGGGCGAGGCTCGAGAGATGCTTCCAGCCAAATTGGCAGCGCACACCCGAGCAGCAGATAGAGGTGGGTAAGGACCTTCATGTAGGGTTTAGGGCTTAGGGTTCGGGTTAAGGGTTTAGGGGATAGAGGCTTAGGGTTAGGGTTTAGGTTTAGGGGATAGAGGTGGGTAAGGACCTTCATGTAGGGTTTAGGGCTTAGGGTTAGGGTGGGTAAGGACCCTTTATGCAGGGCTTCAGCAACTCACAACCGGGACAAGCCTGGCGAGGTTAGTGGTACGACGAAGCACTTTTGCTTGGCAGCCAGCGATGTTCAGCAACTGCAAACACGAAAACAAGGCTCCTACAGATATATAGCCGGCATAGCACTACAAGAACTAGCCGAAAGTTTAGCGTTCAGGGTTTAGGGTTTAAAGGTGGGTCAGGACCTTAAGATGTGTGGTTATTTTGTTGCTAAGGGCTTTTTGGCCATTGGCGGTTTAGGCTAAGGGATACAGGGTTCAGGATACAGAGATTTTAAAGCTTGGCATCTACAACGGCTGATTTAAGGGTTTAGGGTAAGGACCTGGGAGTTCTGCACCCTCCATCAGTAGAAAGCAACCAGGAGCTTGGGCTACTTTTAAAGCCTGAACGCTGCACTCTGAAGCATCCCTAAACGCTGAACCCTAGCCTGGCACACTGCCACCAACTACCTTTTGTAACAACTGTAGTACCTAGTATGGCTGCGCCGGACCATGATGCAGAGCAGTCGCAACCGGAGCAATAATCATCACAGCAGCAGCACCACGACACATGGCAACAAGAGTAACAGTATGTCATAGTAGTGATAAAAAGTAATAGCAACAAGAACAGCAACAGTACTACTAATGGTACGTACTTGCGAACATAGGCCATTCCTTTCTCGAAGCATATAGTTCGATCCTGTCTTAGGTGTCTTGGTTTCTCTGGCTCCCAGGTTCGACGGAGATTATAGCGTTTACAGATAGTAATTTCATCATATGCTCTACAGAATCTATAGGTATATAATAAACTAAATAAATATAAATATATATATATATATATGTTATACACTACAAACCCCAATGAGCCAAAGAGCCAAGGGGCCAGGTCTCCTCGAGCGATGTCTTCGCGCTTGTCTAAGTACCTTTCTTACGGTTAAAAGTTTAAGGGGTTTAGGGTATCTATGAGCTCCGAGGATCTGTCATTAGTACGAGAGCTTCTGCTATTCGTACATAGTCTTTATGAGCCCCGTAGACCCATGATAGAAGATTGATAAGTCCCTTGGACACGTTAAATACAACACTTATAGTGTGTTTACTAACCCCTCGGGTCTGCACTATTCATTAAAGTTAATCGTCATTGTATAGAGTATATTGCAGTAACCGAGGCTTATGAGGCTTGGGGTCTAGGTTTGGGGTCTGGCTGCGGCGTCTCTCGCCATGCAGTACTGCAATGACCATTCAGGGCCATGTAAGGTCTACTGCAGGGTTTTTGGTGCATTTGGTGCTCTGAATCTTCCACTTGGAGGAGAGCTCGTCCTGAAAACAAGGCCCAGCAACCCGCCGACGGTGTATGCAACAGACATCTTCTTCCTGAGGCCACTAAACCCTTCCAAGTCCCATTGTCTTGAACTGGACCCTAGACCCTAGACCCTAAACCCCTAAACCCTAAACCCTAAACCCTGGACCGCAGCTAGGCCGAAACTCTACCGCAGCTTAGGGCTTCGCGTTCAGAGGGCTCAGGATGGCGTAGACCTGCTAGTCTCTACCCATAGGCCCTAAAGTAGTTCCTTTTGGGGTTCATATATAGAATCCTATAAGGTAACCCCAAAAAGGAACTACTTTAGGGCCTATGGGTACATCCCTAACCCTAAAAACCTTTTTTGCAACAGGCTTCCCAACCTAAACCCTAAACTCCTAAATACAAGGGGTCCTAAGTCCCACGCACTATTCCCCAACTCCAGGCTTGCAAAGACGAGATGCTGGCCCACGAAGCCTTGGCGATTTTTCACTTCCAGGCTTCACATTTCCGGGGCTGTCGGGCATTCTGGGAGTACTCCGTGGGGCGCTGTAGCCTTTAGGGACTTTAGGGTTTCTGGCTTTTAACCCTAAACCCTAAAACCCTAAACCCTAAAACCACAGAAAAGGCAAGGCACCAGGGCGTAGATTGCGGGCTTTCATAGCGCTTGGGGTCTCGGAGGTCTCGGGCCATGGGGATCAACGGCTTTCGAGGCCTGGTTGAGCTATACCTATAGTCTCCATTGTAGTTCCTTTTCTTGGTCTAACCAAATATATATTAAGGATTTTATGACGTATCCCCCAAAAAGGAACTACAATGGAGACTATAGGTAGAGTTCAAGACTTGACTTGTGGAGATGGACCCTGCTTAACTGGGGGCAGAAGCAACAGGAAAGAACCCACAATGTTTCAAAGGTCAAGGCTGTTTGCAGCAACCAAGGCTGTTTGCAGCAACCTGGCTTAAAAATAAAGTCAAGACAATTCACCCTTTGCGTCGTCGGTTCTGGGGTTGCGGACCAAAGCGGTTCCGGGTCTGCTCGTGCAGCTTTCTTGTAAACGCTTTCACTTCCGATTTGACAGTTTGGCATACAAAGCTTGGAGCAAGCCGAGCCCCAAACCCCAAAACCTCAAGCCCAAACCGTAGACCCAAAGCTCAAATCCAAAACACCCAAACCCTAAACCCGAACCCACAATTTCCAAGTCGCAAATTTGGGTATTGCCCCCAGACAGTAACAGGCTACAATAAAGGTACCGTTAAGGGCCTTACCCATGTCCACAACTGTAAATGACTGCTCAACTGACATTAGCATAGGGGGCCATGAGTATTGTCGGTGTTTATTTAGGCCATGTAGGCCACTCCAGAACCGGCAAGCGGCCGTCGAGCATTGCGGCGAGGTGAGGCGTCTTGTAGAATCGCAAGGTCTCCTGCATAGGGCTTTGGGTGTAGGGTTTAGGGTTTAGGGTGTAGGGTTTAAGGTTCCGGGTTTGGGGTCGGGGTTGACAGTGTAGGGTTAATGGGCGTGTTCACTTAGCAAAGGAAGCAACAAATTAAACTTCAAGAAACAGACCCAACTTTGTAAGCTAGGAACCCACAGGGATTGACAAGCTTGTCAATATCAAGAGTCCTTCTTCCTTGTGGAAAAGCCTGCTCAGAGCCTGTATGTGCTCCGGCACCTCTAGAAGTAAGTGACGATGTGTTGCAGGTTACCTACTCAAAAGCCCTTGTAAGAAGCCTTTATGTTTTGAGGGACCCCTATGGGAACCCAAACGCTACGCATTGCTTCTATATTCCCCAGTTCAGCCGCAGACTGTTTTCAAGAACTCAGTTCTCCAGCAGCAGGAAGAGAAGCGCAGCTATCAGCAGCGACAGTGACAGGAAGGGTGCCAGACCTTGTGCAGCCGTGGAACCCTGATGCTTATTTAGTGTAGACCAGTCACCACTAAATCCTTTTTTCTTCAATAGCTTGAAGCTTAAGATCGCTGTTCACCTATTCTAATCGCTACCATGTGCGGGAAAGCTCTTTTGTTTGGTCTTGCTCTCCGCACCTGGATTCGAGCGGACCTATAACAGCATCAATTGTAGGACATCCTTGTCTTGAGATGTGTGCAGGTGTGCTTTTCAGCTATTTGAGCCAGGTGCAAACCCAATTCTCTGGAAGCCTTCCAGTACCAGACGAAGTGCAAGGTTAAGCTTGCAAGTGCAGAATAACGAAGTAGAGGAACTATAGAGCATAAGCATGGGATACTGGAAGCATCTGCCTGAGCAAAGCCTCATAAAGCTCGGCTCCTTTCAAGAACTCACATAGATGCGCCTTCACAGAGGGGCGGCACGAAGAGGGCAAGGGCCAGCGCATGGAATGCCTTGCCTCGTTTGGGCGCAGTACGAGAGAAACCCTATAAACCTTAACTTATAAGCCTTAACCCTTCTAAACCCCTATGAGTCCTATGAGCCATATGTATACATAAACCATATGTATATATATATATATATATATACATATATATATATATATAAACCATAAATAGACCCTGAACCCTAAATGAGGGAAGCCTCAAAGGTTCGCAACCTGAAGATCTGTGGACCAATAAGGCCGAAGCTTATAATAGTGTATGGGCCTGTATGGGGCATTAATAAATGGACTTGGGTTTTGGGCTCCTCTATAGTCGTTGTAATTAATAAAGCTAAGGAACAGTACGGGATATGTATTCTTGGTTTGTGTTTAGGCTGCGATTTTAGCTGTTGTTAGCCCCCAACCGTGAGTTAGAGGGTCTGACGCGAAGGCAGCGCGTGGCCCTTCTGATGACTTCGTCCGCGTGCTGATGCACAGCTCAAGCAAACCTAGCAAACCTCTTCAAGTCCATCCTCCGAGTTGAGGTTTTTTTCCTTCGTACCCCCAAGGCCCTAGCCCTCCCAGCGTATGTCTCCAGCTTTTGGACTTATAAGCTCGGAGTCTGCAGGCCTTGACTGTGAACTGGATGCATCGCAGCCACGGACGAAGTGCTTGTCCCGATTGGAGGGGCGACCTTTGGACGCCGATGCTAGCCTTCCGGGGCTTCCAGATTGCTCGCAACACCCTTACTGAGCCCTAAACGACTTCAGCAGGCTTGCGCAGGCCGAAGTTCGCTCTTAATTATAGTCCTGAATCTTACACTCATGCAGGCAGACAGACCGACAGACGAACAGACACAAGCACCTACATGCATCCATGTATCCATGGCCCCATGCATACATGTGCGTGTGTGCGTGTGTCTGCATAACGGTGCACCTGTAGGGATATATGGATGGATGGATGGATGGATGGATGGATGGATGGATGAATTGATGGAATCATGGAAGGAAGGATGGATGGATGAACGTACGCATGAGTGCTTCTTCCTTTGGTGATGAGCAGATCGCATCGACGGGTTGTGTATGACAACATGAGTACATGTCAATGCTTTTGCATAGGTATAAGCTTCTGGCCATTCTGTGGCTCTGTCAATATGTTCCATGAGTGTATGCCGTTGATGGGTTGACTTCCATGCCCGCCGCCCAGCGGAGCAGCGCCAGGCCTACGTGAGAGGACGTCGGCACCGACCACACCAGCGATCAAAAGCAGGGGCCACTGCAGGAATAGCGTCCTACAGGCAAGAGCCTTATCCGACGGTTTAGGGTTTAGGCTCATGGATCACACGCCCAAGATCATGCGATGTCTTCGTTTCCCGAGGTTAGAACCAAACGAACAGGGGCCTTGGGTCGGGTATACTTCACATAACTGTGAGGGGCTTCTTGCCAGTATTTTATGCTGTCCGACTCAGGTCCCCAACTCTTCGTGTATGAGCCTGTGATCACACACTACAAGTCGTGTTCAACTGGGACTTCCCGAAAATAGGGGGTATCTTATTTTGGGGGTCCTTATTATAAGGATCCTATTATTTAGGGTGCTATATTTGGGTCCCCTATTTTCGGAAACCCCCAACTCAAGCCCTAGCAAATGTGACATGGATGCCGGAATCCTGTTTGGGAGGTCCCCTACACCCAAAACCCTCTCCTTCTCTCAGACGGCTGAAGGATGTAGCGCAGGAGCCAAAGCAAAGGCGGCTGAAATTCGAAGGCTTCACCGGTACCAGCCCCGGCGAGGCCCCAAAGGAGGAAAACTCCTCCGGTGACCTTTGCAGGCTTTGGGGCTGAAGGGCTTCAGGTTTCTGAAACCTGAACCCGTTTGAACGAGATCTCTCTCTTCCGCTAAACCCTGAACCCTATACTGCACAATAGAATCTGAAGGAAATAACTGCCTCACCGAATCACAGCAGGGACTCCCTGCTAGGGAGTTTTAAAAGCACGCTGAAACCGAGCAGTAGAGGGCACATACCATTGCAACAGTTGTTGTCATTTACGTAGCTCCTTGCTCCGCAACGAAGCATCATGGGTGGCCGAAAGTTTGAATAGGGGCGCCGGAAAAATGTCTCCCTTAAAGTCACGCCCTAGAGCCCAAACCCTAAACTCCAGAAACCCACCAGCCCTAAAAGCCCTAAACCCTAAACCCTAAACCCCTAAACCTAAAAGCCAAAGTGCTAAATCCTACACCCCGAATCCTGGGCTAATCAACATGCTTTTGTTGGCAGATGTTTTTCACGTAAAGCACGGCTCCGGGAAGGTTGAGGATCGTGGTCCTTACAAGCCCTACATGGCTCCGAGATGATTCGAAGACATCTCGGTTAAGGGTTTTTTCCCTCTCAGGGTTTAGGGTTTAGGGATCTAACTAAAGGAAACCGGCAACCGGAAGCTTGGATGTCTCTGGCTGGTACTTAGAATATAGGATTTTGGGGTACGCTACACAATCACTCACTAAAACGGAGAACCTTACGCCATACTGAACTCCCTGCACCCTAAACGGCCCTAAACCCCTGAACCACAAGACTTCCACTCCATGGTAAAACTCGGGATCGGCCAGAGAGCAGCAGTGGACAGCACGGCTGCCCAGGCTTGGATCCTGCAAAGCAATCTCTCGACTTGCTGATTTGGGGCTCTACCTATAGTCTGAATTGTAGTTCCTTTTTTTGGTTTAACCAATTATATATTAAGGATTTTGTAAGGTATCCCCCAAAAGGAACTACAATGGAGACTAAAGGTAGATACTTGGGCTTAGGATGCATGGTGTAGGACTTAGGGTCTCGGATGTCGGGTTTTGATTTCGAGAGTGGCGCTGGGGTTGCTGCACGAAGGACTGCAAGCTGGGTTGGGAAAAGGATTCAGGTCGTGGAAGTTTTGACGCTCTTTCTTGTGATTCCATACACACACACACATGTGTATATATATATATATATGTAAAGCCCTCAAATCTCAAGCCACTACGCTTTTCCAGGTGGGGCTTATGTCCTATCCTGAGCCCGAAAGCCCGAAGCCTCAAACAAGCGTCCGGTGCGCAAAGGTTCCTCAGTCTCACTTCCGATGCGCCAGAAACGAAACACCGAAGTAAGTCTGCCCTTGAGAGCCCTAATCTCAAAACACAACAACCTCAAACCTAGACCTATAAATTCCAAAGCTGAAACACGTCCGCCTTGAGGGCAGCAGGCGGCAAAAAAGCCGTGCCATCAGCAGCAGCAAGAGACCCAGAGCTGCTAAGGCCATGAAGAACCTGACTTGTCCAGAAACTTTATGCTAGACTATACTATCCTATCCTTTCCCCTGCTATACTATACTATGCTATACTACACTATACTATACTGTGCAATCCTTTCCCCTACTATACTATACTATACTATACTATACTATACTATACTATACTATACTATACTATGTTATACTATACTATACTACACTGTACTATGCCATACTATGACATAGCATAAAAGAGAACAGAAACCCCAAGGCTACATGTAGCTATGTAGTGTACTTGGGCCTTAGAGTGCCTACAGAGGAGCCGCTTTAAGGCCGCAGTCTATATACTAGAGGTACATGGAGCCTTCGGGAAACTGAAACTGAAGCAAACATCAGGAGACCAGCGTTTAGATCTTTGGGTTCTTGGCGTTTAAGGTTTAATCGGGCTTGAACGTAGGTTCCAGGTAGGATGGCCCCGACTTCTGACAAAGATGACTCCGTAAAGACCTGGCATAACATCCACTGCAGCGCTGCGTTTTCCAAATTTCTTTAAATACGCCTCGCAACGTTATAATGGGATCCCAATTTGCACCCGGACAAGAAACTCGATTGCACATGCCCCGCACACCATGAGGACAAAACGACACTCTCACATCGGAGACGCAAGAGATACTAGTACTCGACAGTCTCGCTCTGGATCTTCTCCTTGCACATCGTATGTCTAAGAGTTAAAGTGACCACGTCTCACAAAATCCGAAACCTGCGACAGAGCACCTGGACCCCAACACATTGTTCAGATTCACAACCTCTCCACACCCTAAGGCTGCATAGGCCACGATAACCTCCAAGGCCATGTTAGAATCCGATAACTCCCGCACCGAGTGGCGCAAGGAGGGGTGGCCAGCCATGAAAGCGATCCGGCGCGGCCTGAAGTTAAAGCTGAAGGTTTAGGGTTTAGGGTTTAGGGTCTTGCTTGGATTGGGTAGCGGGTAGCTCGCACGGTCTGCTGAACTCGGCATTCAGGAACCCCCACTCCTGGTAGAGAGGTTTAAGGGAACCATTCGTAAACCCCTGTGTGCCCCAAGCTGTTCACACTAGGGCGCCCTCATCACTCGGGAAACCCCTTGCGAATTCCAAAATAGCAGCACCATCCTCACACCGAACCTTCGAGTAGATCCAAAAGCCGACGAAATGAGCGGGTGTGTTGCACGACCTCGTGTTTCGATCCATTCCCGCGTAGAACCCGAATCCGATTGTAACACTCGAGGTTTAATGGGGTATATACTTTCAAACTCCACTGGAGTGACTTAGCGAACTACCAGCAACGACCCAAAAACAAAACCGATCCCAGGCCTTCGTGTAACCCCCCCCCCCCCCCCCCCCCCCCC
>CAJNDV010035597.1:46604-60358 GCA_905221635.1 Symbiodinium sp. CCMP2456
CTAATTTTCTGAAACTCCCAAATTAGTAGAACGGAAATGAGAATAATGAGAGCATGTTCTGTGATCAAGTACGCCAATGTTCAGTAACTTAACTGGAGCAGTAGGTTATTGAGTTCCGGAGAAATCGCTTAGGGTCTATAACCTTCAGCTTGGGGCCTTAAGCAAGTGTCTGAAAGCCGAAAGCGTGCCCAATCAGGACCGTATTCTCCACCACACTACTGCTCTGGATCCCCTTGAGCCTGCAGCACTCGAAGCTGTGAACAAGAAGCTCATCACTTCCGCCGTTTTCCCAAACTGAATAGAATTTCGCCAGACCCGGAAGCCCCCCCCCCCCCCCCCCGAGAGAAGTGCCTCTGACAGCACCGCGCAGAGGAAGCCGGCGCCCTGTTCCGTGGGGCGGAGGTGGGATTGGACTCCTCCTGCTCCTGCTCCTGCGTTTAGGGTATAGGGTAAAGCCCAGCACCCAGTAACCATGAACATTTCTGAAAGTGCATAAACGACATGTGGGTAGTTCTCTAAATTAGGGTCCCTTTTTGGGATCCCCAAGACAGTACGGCAGCCTTAGAAAAAGGGACCCTCAAAGGGCCCCTCATTTAGAGAGAACTACCCATCTGCGAATAGGACGGCTCCTGGGTGCAGGGCTTCTCCCGTACTCTCAGAGAACCCGCGGTCGCTGCCTGCGACCACAGCAGCTTCTCTGCGAGGGTTAGGCAGCATCCCCAGTCCTGCAAACCATGGAAGCTATAAGAAAGTTACAAGTAGGGTAACTATAGTTGACGATTATAGTTATAACCTATGTTAGGGGAGTTAGTTTTATCCCGAGTCCTGCATACATGTACATGAGTTTAGAGTCACAAAATTCCAGAAATACAGAAGAACGGATTATGCTTCAGGGACGGTTTTGCTTTGTGAAGTGTCGGGCTCAGCGATTCTAACACGCCGAGAACGGCTTTACAAGAGTCTAGGTTCTAACAGCTGCACTGCCAATGACTGATCGATGTGCCTTTCAAACGCTTGGAGTTCAGGGTTCAGACGTTGTGCCCCTGCCCTGGTATACTTAAAACTCTAAGTCCCGCTGTCCGACAGCATGGATCTGTCCCTGACATCTTTCTCCTGAGCGGTGCACACCACCCTCCCTCCGCTCCACCCCAGAAGTTCGACGCCAAGATGAAAAAAACACAACGGTACGATTACTTAGGGTTTGGGACTGCAGGCAGACCCTGGATACAAAATCCCCCCAAAATCTTTTTGCGAAACCCTAAACGCTTTCAACCCAGAAACATTTTTTGAACCCAGGCTCTGCCAATCAAAACCCTAAACCCTAAACGCCCTAAACCAAGAAACTTAAACCCGGACACCAAACCTTGAACCCGAAAGATGCCTTCGCCCCGGTAGCTTACAAAGCCCCAAACTGACAAGCTGGAATGCCCCATAGGGTTTAGGGTTTAGGGGATAAAGCCTTAAGAGGCTCTGTGTACAGCATTACAGATCGAGGGTTTAGGAGGGTGCGGCTCCACACTTGCACAGCTCTACTCCGAGCACCTCGTCCAGGCAGAAGGACATAATCAGATGCTGCACCTGAGTGGAAGCTGTCAGGCTTTTCAAGTTTGGGGTCTATATAGAGATTCAAGTCAGGGTTAGGGGTCTTCGACTTGAAATATTGGGGTTTGAGGCTATGCAAACTCACAGGGCTTAGTTAACTCACAAGCTTTATAAAAAGCGCAAGGATTTTGACGGTTCAGCAATTGCAGTGAAGGTTTCCTCCTTCGCTCGTGTTGTGGCTCTTCCAAACCACAAGGAGGCCTTCAGGGACCACGGCGTGTCAATTGGAGCATACAAGTGGGCTGTGCTTGCTTACGCGTTGTCCGTTTGATGGTCTTTTCCAGATGCGCAGAAGCCTGTCCGATGCGAAGCGCTTGTCGAGTTCAGGCGTCAGTTAGATGCAGGATTTAATTGAAGGTTCGGGGTATGACCGGAGCTGCCTATTTGCGGCTTTCTGGATACATCTTCATGCCCAAGCGCAGCGTGCCTATAATAAATGGTCAACATCAGCGAGCTGACTGTCATCATCACAGTTAAAAACGAAGCAATAGCACTACCTATAGTCTTCTGCTACTCGTCCCCCTGGGCTCAAGTTGTAAATCCGAGTGGAGCCCTGAAGCCCAACCACAAAACAAGCGAGCCCTCTCCGCCACAGGGGCACCGAAAGAAAGGCGGTTGCGGGCGCCAGCGGCAAAGAAGCGCCCTTTGCCACAATGATGGAGCCTCGCCAGGAAGGTCGGGTAAAGCTGCGGCACAGAGATCCAAGCAAGATAACCAACAAAAACACTCGAATCAGACACCTTGCTGATGAACGCCAAACGCATTGAATATCCGCTGCCCGCCAAAAGGCGAAAAGCTGAAGATTGCATGCCGGGATCTATTTCCGAAGCCCACTGGCTATAGGCTATAGGGCATTTGGAACGGCTCAGAGAGTTTAGGGCGTTCTATGCGGAGGATCTGCTGCCGGGTCCAGAAGTCCTACACAAGGCGCATAAATCGAGGATCATGTACGCAAACGTTCGCGAAACTGGCTTGCAGTTGGCATCGTAGAGATCGCAGGCACTTCCAAACATTATCACTAACCCCAAGGATCAAACCCAACCCATTATCGAAGTCAACATACAAGTCGGACCTGATACACTCGAAACAGGGCAGGGTGTGCAATCTTTGGGTAAAGCCTAAGGCAGCACTGAATCTTCGACTCGAAACTACTGCCGCCCGAGAGCCCAAGAGGGTAATCCAGCTCGGCCCTGTCGCCATCGCAAGTGATACCCTGAGCTTGGGGTCGAGAAACTGATCATGAGTTTCCAAGCCCAGACTTCTTGGTACACCGCTTCCTGTGTACCGTAGCTCTGTGCATGTTCAGGGATCGCACAAAGGAAATTGAGGAGTACTTGAGGCTAAAAGCACTGCCCTACAGTATTTCTTCGGTAATCCAGGGGCCGGAATAACTAGAGTCTACAAAAGGATCTTAACATTCCAGCTCCATTATGGTCATTACATGTCTTACTTCAGGTTGGTCAAGCTTGAAAGCTGCGATTCTCTTCAGTGCGATTCTCTTCAGTGCGAGAAGCACAGGCATGCAGGCAGGGACTCAGTAAGTCAGTAGAGTCACAGGAGCTCTTTGGCCGAGCTGCCACTTGCAAATGACGGTTACAATGTTAGGTGAGTTCTGAAAATCAGGAATAAGTTCGTTATGGTCAAGGAAGTACGGACGGTGCCTATAATCTCCATTGAGGCTCCTGCTTCTGGTCACCCTGTTTTGTACGATGGGATCCCGGCCATAAAATTGAGGAACCAAGAAAGGACGACGGTGGAGAATGTAGGTACTCTGTTGGGTCTCCGAATGGTTGAAGCTCCCACATGACGGCACTTGGGGTTCTGGCACTCCAGGGAAGATTATTTGTCCATAGCTTCGCTGCCTGGTAGGTAGCGGGTAGCGGCTACCAAGCCATGGGGGCAGAACAAGCAAGCCTTCGTCTGCCACGTCTTAGTCTTGGTTCGGGATTCCGAAGCCTCACATGAGACATCCTAAGCCTCGAGTCATGACAGTGGCTTATCTCTGCATTGATACCCCAGTATGGACCGCGAGGCAAGCCTGACCAAGGATTTCATGAACACTTTACGAACTGTGCGGAAAAGAGATAGCCTTCCCAGGTGTACAGCTCGAATCCAGATCAAGCGAATGTAAACTCGAACATCGGACGCTTCTCTCTGCTTGTAACTGCTTGTATTTGCCGACGCCGATAGGCAACCACAGCAACAGTTCATTCATAGCCATGACTTCGTCCTCTAGCTTTCCGCAAGAGTTTATGCCACTGTGCTTCGAGCTTAAAGTGACTTGCTCCAGAAATGGCCCAGGCCGCAAGCTGCGTCAAGGCCAGCATATTGCGACACACTACAGTACACTACAGTATGCTATCGCACATTCTTGTAGTCTGCTGTTGCAAAGCATGGTATAGCTTTATATGGGGATCCCAGAAGGGTCCTAGACAGGGCTCTCCAGGGAGGTCGTACAAAGGTCTACCCAGATCCTTTAACGTTCTTCGGTTTGGGTGTTATCACTCCCTCATAAAGGGATGCTAACCACACATGTGGGTTTAGGGTTTAGGGTTTAGGGGGTATTACGGTATTACAGTGCTAGTGCAGGGTCTGGGAAGGCTGCCCCCTGTGGCAGCAAGAACACCTTTTCAAACGCCGGGATACAGGGCATCGACGGATGCCAGACTCCACAACACCGGATCGGCAGCACAGCCCAGCAACCAAACCTGAGGTAAAGGACTGTGTTTCAAGGATTGGCTCCGACTAATGAAGAGACTTGACGACGAAAAGCCCGGTTCTTAATCCCCGCGAAATGGTACCGGACGTCATACTCAGGGACCCAATCAGAACCATGGTTGTTTCTGCTGCCAAAAAATCACCACATGGGACTTTCCAAAAATTAGGGGTACCTTACTGTGGGGTCCTTATTAATAAGGATCCTACTATTTAGGGTACTATATATGGGTCTTCCTATTTTCGGAAACCCCCACATGTCGAGAGACCCAGCTGTGCACATCTGACAATGCTAAGCACCTGCATGGTAAGGGTTTTAGGGTTTAGGGTTTAGGGTTATTATACGGGTTCTATATGGGTCAATTGTCGGGGGTGCATGTAGGCATCTCTCATACATGTACCTTACTCATAAAGTCAATTGAGCTTGGTAAAACAAACTCAGACGGCTAAAGGAAATCTAACAACCCAGAGTCGTGTAGATATGGATGTGGGCTTCCCACGGGTGCCCAGGAAATACGTAGTTTAGACCTAACAAGGCGAGGATACTTCTTGATATACAGTGTGTAGTTCACATCAATTACAAACCTGCCGACCCTTCCTGTGCCGTCTGTTTGGGCTTAGGTTCTAGACTGTTGCGGCCCCTTTAGGGTACCATTTATACTGCTGCCCAAATGCCACTAATCAAAGAACATACGGCCGTACCTTAAAGCGCGATGGGTCTGAGTAAACATTCACTAGGGCATCGTGCGACAAAAATACACGAAGTCAGGACGCAACCCCGACCATCCCAAAGCCCTATAAGTCGCATGCTTAGAGCTATTCACCCCAAAGCCTAAAACCCTCGATGCCATAAACCCTTGCACACGTCTAAGCGCAACCTCGCAGCCTTTCACCCTAAACCCTAAACCCTCAAACCCTAAAGCCCGAAACCCTAAGCCCTGAACCCTGAACCTACACCCGCGAGAATGCAAAGCAAACGAAGGCACCGAGTCATCCCTGTAGCCAGCCGCCAGGATCGGGCCAAGCAGTCCGGCAAACCTTTGAATGTAGTTTAGGGTTTAGGGTTGAGGGTATAGGCTATAGGGTTTAAATAGGGTTTAGGGTTGAGGGTATAGGCTATAGGGTTTAGGGTTTGGTTTTGGGTTTAGGGTTGAGGGTATAGGCTATAGGTTTTAGGGTTTTGGGTTGAGGGTATAGGCTTTAAGGGCGTTTTCAGGAATGTTCAGGGTTTGGGGCAAAGCCCTGAAGGTAGGCTACAACAGAGCAAGCTTTGAGGCCTCTCCAACCCCTATAGCTTCTAGTAACCAGTATACAAAGAATGAGGCAAAGGCCGAGGCTCAATAAGCCTCCACGGCCTCCTCTTTGGCAGTGCCCGGTACTCCGCAGTACTGCGACGGCCTGCGGAGGCTAAGAGTGAGTGTTGCCTTTAGCCGTTGAGTCTTGCTTCGGTTCAAGTACTCCGGGCTTGGGCAGTTGGGTTTCGAGCCGAGGCTTTCGGACTGAGGGTTTCGGGTTTGCGATTCGGGCTGATCGTCGTGAAACTCAGGGGGGTGTCTTCTGAATCTTAATTTTACAAATTCCTAGCTGCTCAGCTAAACGAGCAGGAAGGACTGTGGTGACGATCCGGGGTTGTTTCAACAGTCTCGGGTGCTTGAAGTGTGCAGGGCAGGAAAGGGTCTGGTTTAGGGACTACGGCTACGGCTTCGAGGCTTGCTTTTGGGGTTTGAGTTTGGGGCTCATTGTGGCTGGGGTGAGGGCAGGAATGCGTAGATACAAACATACACGCAGGCAGGCAGACTGACACACGTTTTGGAACATGTTTGAATATCTATGTGCTTTCATGTGATGTTCAAGCTTTGAGCCACGAAGTTGGGAAATCCCTGGAGAAAGCCACAGAGAGAGAGAGAGAGAGTGTCACGGGCCCTATGGCTCTCGTGTACGAGGTATAGGGTTTCTAGACATGTTCGGACTGTTGTGAGTGTACATAGGATTCCTGGTACTTTTGGTGCGGGTGCACTTCGGTTACATGGTCGGGATACTGGTCGGTAGTACTGGCAATCATACCTACCGCCCATACTTGACCCGGAAGCGCAACAAGATCGGTGCCACCGCTACTCGAACATTGAGGACAACCAAACATATGTGGCCGAAGCGCGGGCTGGTTGTTGATGGAAAGAGCCAGGCTCATGAGTCGGGCAGCAAAGTCGAGATCTAAGTCCTACTCCCTTCCAACGCTGACTCAAAGCCTACATGGCCCAAAATCAGACACTAAGTCACTAAGCTTTGATCCACATCCCCGAAAGCGAAACATGGCACCCCGGAAACCTAAACCCTTACTTTGCAGCTCTGGTGCCAGCGCCACCACGACGACAAAGAAAATGCACAGCGGCCCTCGGGAGCAACCCAGCGCTCAATAACTGAACCCTGAAGAAAAACTTTCGACCATTTGTGGTTCAGGGCTTGGGTTTCGAGCTTCGGGTTTATAGGGTTCAAGCTTGAGGGGTTTACGGCTTTCGATTTATGGTTGAGGGCTTAGGGTTCATCGGAAGCCATTATCCTTGGGGGCCAGAGGATCCCTACAACCCTCGCCCCGTGTGGTCTACTATGAGGTTTGTGGTTTCGGGTGCTGTCCATATACTATGAACAAACCCTAAGCCCTAAACCCTAAACCAAACCCGAACGGACATGGCTCCTTCATCCGGTCATCTTTCACAGCACGATCCCTCTTCTGAACCCTATCTGCCGCCTCTTCAGAGCCCTCACGCTGCCTATATGGAGATCTTTTGCCAAGTGCTCAAGTCCACCCTAACCCCCCTCTTTTGGTTTAGGGTTTAGGGTTTAGGGTTTAGGGGCTTGAAAAGGTACAGTATAATTAGACGAAGCTTCGTGACGGCAAAGCGCCCAATGAAGCCAAAGCCAGCCTCAGGTCGCTCACTGTTCAAGGCTCTTTCGTGCTCCTGTAAGGGTATGTCGACACCCCGAAGGTAGAGTTCAGGATATAAGGGCGGGAATGAACGACTTCAGTGACTTGAAGGAAACGAAGGGCTTTAATGGAAACCGTAAGGTACCCGTGTATCCTAGATGACGGGCTTATGCTTGGCCAGGTGCTTTCTGGCATGGTAGCTTGGAAACCAGAGGCCTATCTTAAAGCTTGGCTTTACAGTTACGTGCGAGTCCGGGTTTAAAGATTAGCTGCCTTTAGCTGGTTGGACTAGCACTTTGTGACAACTGACTTTCAGGGTCTAGATACCAGCACCCGACTTAAGTCTCAGACTTCGACGAAGTAGACTAACAGTATCGTACGACAAGTAACAGTAATCACACTGACAACACCCATGACCCATGACCGTGAAGATTGCCAAACATGTTCAGGGTTTAAGTTATATGTTCTACGGTGCTTCTCGATCCACCAGAACCTGTCGTTGTTGCTGCTGGTCTGACTTTGGAGAGTGTCCAAAGTATCCAGGCCTCACAACGCTCATACCGAGCAGAAGTGTAGACTGTCCCTGATAACATCCTTCTAGATCCCTTATAGAACTTGTAACATCCTTTCAAGACCATTTATAGTACCCTGTATTATCAGAGACCCGGAGCTGCACAATTCGAGCTGAAGCAACCGTTTGAAAGCACAGGCTCTAACTCAATTTGCAAACGATGGTACAAGACCAATGAAAACAAACAACTACATCATGACACGCCTCAGAGTGTGCACAACGCGAATAGCTATGCTGATGTGCCAACTGAAATACATAGCCAGTGCTCACAGCAACAAATAGAACAACAAAAGACACAAGCACCGGCACCAAGAGAACCCTGGAGATTCATAAGAAAGCCATCTGGGACTTCTTCTCTCGTACTTTAGGGTTTAGGGCTTAGGGTCGCCAAGTCTGCAGAGTAAACAGGGGCCTCATGGGGTGTGGAGCATATTCTGATAAGGAGAACCTCCCACGAATTTTCAGGCTCCTTGAAACAACATGCAAAATAGTGGGAAGGATGCCGGAGGTTCTAATCGATCTTGCCCACACCCTTACGCAACCACTCCTGAAGCCTGTAAGCAAACCTTCACGCATACCTTAAAGCCCATAACATAAGCTTAAAATTCAAGTGAAACGCCTGGGGATCTTCCCCGCCGCAAACCCAAAAACCGTGAACCCTTAATCCCTAGACCCTGCAATAGGTGTGGCGGAGCCGCAGATCTTCTACCAGCAGCATCGCCGCTTTCCCGGCATCCGGCGAGGCATTCGCCATTCGCTCGCTTCATCTATGATGCTTGCATTGGGGGGCCGCGTAAGGATTCAGGGGCTTAGACCCATGAGCCCTAAATTCCGACACTCTAACTAACAATCTATAAAGACCCGATCTGAGGATCCAGGAACCTACAGGTTCAAGGGTATAAACTATAGCAGCAGGATCATAACATAGTGTGGGGTTACAGGTAAACCTTGAGTCCTAAACGTTACTCGTTGGTTGGGAACGTTCCTCGCTGCTCATGGTGTCGTTTTGGTGGGAGCACCCGGCGCTTCTGCCATCCCCCAGCCAATTTAGGGGCCCAGACATGTTTGATACCCGTGCTTCGTGGTCCAGGTTGTAAGAGCTTTCGCTGTTTATGGTTGGGGGGAGGCTTCAATTCCACTTCCCGCCTCATGCAATGCTTTTACTATGTCCTTGAGACTCTGGGCACAGAGGAAAAATCCCCGGAGAAAGTTTGGGGACTCGTTTAGGGTTCCGGGTTAGGGGGTTTCGATCGCACAGCAGGCACGGATCCACACACAAGTCTCATAACGGCAGCTTGCCACAGGGACGGTCGGGATGGCAACTGACACGTGGTTTGGAGTTTTGCAGAGTTTAGGGCCTTGAGTATTGCAAAAAAAAGACTGAAGGCCATGCCGGCTGTTGGAAGTTTTAAGACTTCAAGTGGGTACGGTCTACCTGGACCCTATGATACCATTTTTTGCAGTACTTGACACAGAGTTATTTTGTATAAAACAGAGGTTAGGACCCTGAACATGCAGGTTCTTAAGGGTCCAGGTAGGAACTTCGGATGCTCCGTGATCAGCCCGGAGGATGGTAAATACGAGGCAAAGAAACCCAGGAGCCCATTATTTAGACAACTGGAGCCTTCAGGGTAGCGCAGGAATTCCCTAAAGACTCACAACATCCTTATTGTTTTGGGCTCAGGTGTCGGAGTGTAGGGTCTAGGACTTATCCAAGCCTTGTCTTGCGATGATTTGCGCTCGGGTCTAAAATGCCCCGAGTCGCGCTCTGGTGTTGCTTGCAAACCCACCCCGGCCACAATATACTCAAAGGGTTTAGGGTTGTATGTTGTATGTATCTAACTCCATCCATACCTGTCTGCTTGATTCAGCTGACACATGTAACCCCTGCCTGGGCTTGTCCAACCCCCTACTACGCTTAGTGATTGCTGGTAAAGCTTGCAAAAGCAAGAACCCTAAACCCCAAACACTAAACCCTAAACCCTAAAGCCTGCATGCCTGGCTTTAGGATCTCGGAACATGGGGCCTTCAGCAGCCTTGGGCTCTTGAGTTCAAAGTCTCGCACGGGAAGCCCTACGCAATCACAAAACCCCAAGGAAAACGCCGAAAGCCAGCTAAGGCCAATGCCGGCCCTGCGGCGGGTTCGGATCTAGCCTCCGCACCTTCGGACACAGTTCTAGCCGGAGGGCTTCAGCGAGCTTGGCGGTTTAGGGATATCGGGTGTTGGGTTTTGGGCTTAGGATAGGGCATCCTGGCTCTATCTCGAGCGCGCTGCGAAGGGCCATGGGTAAGGGCTTAGGCAAAGGGCTCCTGGATGTCTGGACATCCAGAGAAGCGCTGTGCTGTGCCTGAAAAGCCTGCAGCATGTTCAGAAATAATTACGGGGCACGTCTGTTGGAGCAAAGTGTCCCAGATGAGCCAGAGCACCCAAAGCGAGACCCCCCTCAAAGGCCTTTAATAATTCACTCTGGTGCAAGCAGTCCCCAAATTCCCGGGTACCTACTATATAGGGTTTTCTGGGAGCCCCTAAGTCCTATAGAGTAGGTACCTGGGGGTATTGTTACCACTGAACTTCCTTTTTCGTCCACTAAAACCCTGCGACACCCTCGCTGAGTCCTTTTGTTGGGAGTCTGGTCGTCGACATGTAAAGCCCGAAGCTATGCCGCTGCTCACCTTATTCGGGTTCAAAAAAGCACAAACTTCAGAGATGTATCTGAGTTGCAGTATGTTTGCTCAACAAGCCGAAATGACCTTTCACTGTCTGGCCGCAGATTGAAGACCAGCACAGGCAGATGTGAACACATCAGGTGCACTTGATGCGCCATCCCCGCAGAATTAATTTCTAAGAGGTAGCTCGAACTCTCTGGCGCTTCGGCAAGCTGAAAGCAAGCCGGCGGTATGTCATGGTCTCAGGTGTAGTGCTTGAGAATGTATCGTAGAACCCCTCATGGCACCCTGAGCCTGAAAAACCTTGAAACACTATGCCCTGCAGCTGCGTGCTGCGATGCACCGCCAGTTTCGAATGAACCCACGGAACCTCGTCCACACCCTGATCTGGCGCAAAGAAGCTTCCTTCAGTTCTGTGATGATGAGGGGTTTTCTGTTAGGCTTCGTGGTGCTTTATCACATAGTTGTATAGTTTCAGGGTGTACCTGGCAGCCCAACAGCTTATACTGTTTTCAGGATGTTAATTTCCTCTAACTACGACATCATTACCTATGACATGAAATTCAAGACATGTAGCCAGAGGGCTGTTTCGGTTCAGGGGTTCAGGGGATCAGGGGGCCAAGGTCGAGGGTGCGGTGTCTGTGCTGTCTAGGGCCTAGCTTTCGGTGTTTAACTTAAGGGCTTGAGGATGCGGTTTGAGGATGGGAGGTGTCCAACTTACGGGTGTGGGGTTTGGGTTTTGCCACGATTCAGGATTTGAGGGTTCAGCTCAATACTAAACCCTAAAAGGCCCTAAACCCTAAACCGTGGCGCTTCAGGATTTGATGGTTCAGCTCCTGGACGATCTTTGTGGACATTCTAAGGTGTGGCAATGCAGGAGGCCACCGCCCAATAAACCCTAAACTGCCCATAACACTAAAAACCCCTAAACCCTAAACTGCACTAAACCCTAAAAACCCCTTTTGAACCCAGACCTTCCCTAAAAACCCCTAAACCCTAAACTGCCCTACAACCCTATAACGGTTTAGGGTTTAGGGTTTAGGGTAAAACCCCTTTTGAACCCAGACCTTCCCTAAAAACCCCTAAACCCTAAATCCTAAACTGCCCTACAACCCTAAACCCTCAGCCCGGCCACAACCATCTGGGCTTTAAAGCACCAGGGAGCCTTTTTTCGGAACGCCTGAGCCTGAAAGCCCTCACCACAATGAAGGGGCGCTCGTTAGACTTTCATTAGACTACGGCTTTGGGGCACATTATGCTAGAAGCAAAATGCGCGACACCGCCCTGGCAACGACAAATCTCACACCGTATAAGCTCACCTCAACCACAAAAACCGCATCACCAGAGCCTGAACTAAATCAAACCCTAGGCTTCCAAGGACCTTATAGTTAGGGCCCTAGACCCCTTAAGGAATAAGGTCCCTGGAAGCCTAGGAAAGGCCTTAAACTTTAGTCATCGCAGCTCAAAGCTCCTGTGGCAGTTGCTGCCACATCTGGGGACCTGGGCACCGAACTTACATGTTGCGAAATCACCTGATTTGGGGAAAAAAGTATTATACCTATAGTCTCCATTGTAGTTAGTTCCTTTTTGGGGATACCTTATAGAATCCTTAATATATAGTTGGTTAAGCCAAAAAAAGGAACTACAATGGAGACTATAGGTCAAGTGAGCCCCCAAACCTAGACCTACACCATCAAGGCACCAGGAGTCACGAAGTCTCGGAGCGGACGTGCGGCAAAACCCGGCAAAACGTTCGGAGGGCTAAGTATTGTGCATATTTCAACCCTTGGTGCGCGGTTGGTCACACCTCGAGCTTGGAGTATGCGAAGACTTATGTAAGTAACATGAGGGGTGCATGATGCTTGTGTCTTGATGGTCTGAGGCTGCCACAAGCTACATTCTGGTAGCATCTAAACTCATCTAAATATTGACCCTCCGACACAAGTAGGCCGCAGCAATTGAAGCGGTGTAGGTTAGGATTCAGGATCCAAGAGGCAGTCAAACAAGTTTTCGGTCGCGGCTCTCTTGGCGCACAAAGCGGGACAGTTGCCGTTAGGCCTATGCCACAACCCTGAAGATCGTAAATCCTCAACCTCACTTGCCCCGAAAATACAGCTACCGTTCCTTTATCCGACGCCCTTTGTCCGTTTTCGCCTACGATGTAGCGTCTGGCAATCTGGGCAGCTAGAACTTCCCCGGAAGCCAACGTGGACGCTTCGGCCAGGATCTCGAGTTGAGGGTTGAGAGCCCAGGGTTGCGCCGATGCAGTTTGCCATCTTGACATGGAAACCCACATGACAAGGTGAAGTTTTGGCATTGTAGTGATTTCCTAAATAACAAGCCCAAACCCGAAACATGAACCTTGCCCTATGCTCTATACGCGCCTGACCTTGTTGATGTCTTTGGCATACTGCAAAACCGCATTTTGTAGTTTACGTTCGAAGCCGTGCATGTGGTATTGTCTTCAAGAGACCTTTAGTTATAGGCCCTCAAAAGATCCTAGGCAGCACATAGTACGAACCCGATATGCCCCAAAACCCTATAAACACTAAAATCTTCGAAAGAGGATCGTTTTCTAAGATTCCCTAATCTTACACGCCCGCCCCGTGCTCATCGGAGCAAACCCTTTAACCGCAATAACCCCAGAACATCCCCAAGCCCAGAAACCCCAAAAGCTCAACAGCCGTAAAACAGAGAGACCAAGACACCAAAAGAAAACCTAAACGGACTGTCTTTCGATCGCTCAGAAACCCCCAAACCGGAACCCTGGACAGAGACACACAAAACTCATGTCAAAGTTGAAACCCCTAAGCCCAACAAAAACCTAAAGCCCTAAGCCCTAAAAGCACCCCTATACCCTAGACCCTAAACCCTAAGCGCCAACAGCACCCCTATACGCTAAACCCTAGAACCCTAAACCCCGAAACTGCTCCAAGAGACTCCGGGGAGTTTCCACCCAAAGTGGTCTGCGACGGCATGAAAAGAGTCGGAGAAGATGGCGGGAGTTCGTAACAGTAGAGGGTTTAGGGTTTAGGGTTTAGGGTGGAACTCACAAGGGCTGCATAGATACGGTTTTGAACGGTTTCGGTGGTCTGATGATTGCGGAATCGATGAAAGGTTCATGGACAACCGAAGAAAATCATCTGAGAGTTGCCGGGGGTTCTGCGGCGTTGAGGTTTAGCCTCAGAGTAGCAGTTTCGACCCAAAGCATGAAAGTAACTCATCAGCCTAGTTGTGGGTCTGTTTTTTTCTTTGTAGGGGGGGGGGGGGGGGGGG
>CAJNDV010035597.1:60819-88871 GCA_905221635.1 Symbiodinium sp. CCMP2456
TTGCTTCGGGACTCCATGGATTTGCAAAACACCAGTTGCCCGTTGTTGGAAATGAGCATATTCACCTTTGCGATGTTCAGCACCGCTTCTCGCAATAATGATGCTGGCACGGATTAGTACTGAATAGTACTGATGACATTGACCATGCCATGAATAAGCAATTATCTCACAATCGCGAACTACTATGTGAAGAGGTCCCGAAACCATAAACCCAAAGCCCTATAAACCCGAAATCCTTGAGGCCTGTGGGATGATCTGAGCCGAAATGATCATGGCTGGGGTTCGTCATGGTCGAGGGTCCAGCGTTCAGGGTTGGGTGTATGGGTTAGGGGTTTAGGGTTTAGGGGTTTAGGGTTTAGGGTTTAGAGTTTGGGGTGTAGGGGTTTAGGGTTTAGGGTTTAGGGATCCTAAACCCTAAACGTTTAGGGTTTAGGATTCACGTCTCTAGAGCTGCTGGGATCCCGGGTCTTTTGGGTGCAGATGCCGTTGAAGGGCAAGGCACGGGATCTACACCAAAGAAACGAGCTGGCTTGCCCTCAACCCTATAAACCCTAAACCCTAAACCCTCAACCCTAAACCCTCAACCCTAAACCCTCAACCCTAAACCCTAAACCCTCAAACCTAAACCCTAAACCGCTGTAAGCTCCATGTCTGCGTTCGCTGTGGCTTCGACCTTCCGGCTTCTACGAAGCCTCACATGGCCAGGATCTGAAGCATCTTCCCGGTGTAGGGTTTAGGGTTTAGGATTTAGGGTGTATAGGGTTTAGGGTATGTTCCCGGTGTAGGGTTTTAGGGCATTTAGAGCGAGCACGGAAGTAATTGTGGAACTTCAGGGGGTGACGAATAAGACCAACAACCCTAAATCGTAAACTCTGAAGCTCCGAACGGTCAGCCGTAAGCCTAGCCCACGAAATAACTCACCAGCTAGGCTTTGGCCAAAATGAAGCTGGCGCCTTGGTCAACACCAGGTGGAGCCCACCAACGTAAACCTGTGCACAGGGCTCGGGCGCAGGGCTTTCGAAGTGCAGGGCTTTATTCGGTTGTTGTGGGTGGGTTGGGGCTGCAAGGTTTAGGGTAAATGGCGGCATAAATCCTAAGGTGGCTGTAAACCGCATAGCTGCCATAGCCCTAACGAGCCCGAACCCCTAAGCTGTATTACCTTCCTGAAGCCCGCAAGGAGCCATTGTACAACCCTATGATCTCTGCAACGCCATGGAGAAATCGACGCAGAAGCGGCCTTGCAATGGTCGCTCACGAGACGACGCCACGGGACGTCAATCTTGACCTCCCGTAGAAAGATGTGGGGGTTTCCGAAAATACGAAAATAGGGGACCCTAATATCGTACCCTAAATAATAGGATCCTTATCATAAGGACCCCCAAAATAAGACCCCCCTGATGTTCGGAAACCCCCATGTGTGAAGCTGGCTTGGGGCTTGAGGTTTTCGTGGACATCAGGTCACCATGTCTCGATGCCGGGGCTTGGGTCCCGGGGCTTGGGTCCAAGGATGTGAGCGGAGGGGTTTCGACTCTTGAGGAGATCCTAAACCCCAAACCCTGTAAACCCTTTACCCTATAATACCTACAGTCTCCATTGTAGTTCCTTTTTGGGGATACCTTATAGAATCCTTAATATATAATTGGTTAAACCAAAAAAAGGAACTACAATGGAGACTATAGGCAACCTATTATAGGCCTAAAGTCCTTACGTGGCAGGACATGAGCCGAACTTTTGGGGTTTCCAGGTACAAGCCGAGACATGACCCGGAACCCGTAAATCACTACACCCGACAGCCCCCCCCTCTGAAGCCTAAACCTGCATACCCAGAACCATGTCTACCTAGACTTTGAAGTAACCAGGGAGACAAAATGTATATACTTTCATTTCATAATGGTTCCCTTAGGGAACAGGTCCCCCAAAAAATGTATTCAAGTATGGTACTCCAGAACCCAGATACTGTAATATGCTGTAGAATCCCTAAACCCTAAACCCATAAACCCTGAACCCTATGCTGTAGAAGTTGGCTTCCAGGGCTTCGGTCCGAAGGAAAATGGACCCAAGCTCCTCAACCAGCAGCCGGGTCAAGCTACGACCAATCCACTTCTTCGTGCATTTCTGCAACGTTTGGATTTGGTTATACTTGTGTTATAGGGCCCTCCATTGAGATGTACAAGGGTGAAGCAAAAGTAAACCCAAATGTCAAGTGATGAGCCCTCTTGCATCAGGAGCCCGAGATGTCATGTCAATAGACTCAAAAGCGAACATCAAAATGAAAGGGCCTTAAGGACTAGACTAGAGGTTTGCGAGACAAACATTACAGTATAATCATAAAACGGACCCTATAAGGAATACAGTTGAATGGATACTTGTTTAAGCTTCTACAGTAAACGGCGTAAGCTCCCACACCAAAAAAACACGGCGAAGCTTGGCATTGATAGTTCTATAGTTCTGCGTTTAACATCTAAAGAGTTTGGATTTGTGTTTTCGAGACTTTTGGGGGTTTATGCTAGGATTTAAAAGTCTGGGGCCTGGCTCTGCAAGCCTAGCGGGACCCACCTGCTGAAGACTCTACCTATCTACATCCATCTATCTGTACATACATAGGTAAATAAATAAAACATTAAATAGATAAATAAATTCATATATATATATATACACATGCATATGTGTGTATGCAGAATTAATATACAAAAGAAGAAGCCTAACCATAAACTGCACAAGTTGGTATCTTCAGGGCCCGCTATAGATTTCCCAAACCCACTACTGAACCCTGATTTCAAAGCCCCCAAAAGCCTGCTCTGCTGGAGCAACCCTATTCTAAATACCTGTTTGATGCCCCTATACTAAAGCTCGACTTGCCCAATATACACCCTCAAAACACCCCCTATTCAAAGCAGGCGCCGACTCTACCCGGTACTTGAACTCTCAGGGTCCGTCAACCCTACCCAGGCCCCCGGCACAGGCGACCGCCCCGGCCACGCAGCGCAATGCGATGCCGTGACGTCGGAGAAGCGGGTCAATTTGGGCGACCTGAAATGGGAGTCGAAAGCCTCATCGGGCCTGCTACCAAGCTATGTTGGGAACAACGACAAACAATGAACACCTAGGAGCGCGGTTACACACACACACACACCAGCTCACCGAAAAAAACTGACACCCGAACTTAAAAGAAAAGCAAACAACACACAAAAACCTTGTTACGCTGAACCCTTTTTGAACGAGGTCTCTCTTTCCCTGAACCTAAACCCTAGACCCTGAACCCTAAACCCCAAACCAACCTAAACCCTGAGATGAAGAATAAGCAGAAGCTGGGGCCCGAGCATCTAACTCCAAGGCCCGAAGTTGCACCGTTCCCCGGTACAGCTGAACCTGGGGTTTTTGGAGTTTAGAGTTTATACGGATTTAAGGTTAAGGATATAGGATTTGTAGGGTTTACACTCTCACAACTCGGACAAGCCAGGCGAGGTTCCACAGGTGCATAAGTCGGCGTGACACTGCAAGCTGCCCATGCATTTGTAGGGTTTAGGGTTTAGGGTTTATACGGATTTAGGGTTTAGGATGTCGGATTTGTGTAGGGTTTGTAGGGATTTTGGGGTTTGGGAGTTAGGGCTTGTAGGGTTTAGGATTTCGGGTTTGTAGGCTTCAGGGTCTCTCAAGATGTCAAAGGTCTCTGCCTGGACCCCAAAAGTATGTAGACCAATGGCCTTTCATGGGTCTTGGGCCATTTTTTGGGGGGCTCCGAAACCCTAAACCCTAACCCTTAACCCTAACCCCTAAATCCTAAACCCTAAACCCTAACCCCTCAACCCCAACCCCTAAACCCTAAACCCTGAGACTCGACGTGCCAGGTGATGCTTTGACCAAGAGGAGATCCAACTCTGTTAAAGTTAGGGCCCACAGTGCAGCAAGTAATCAAAACGGTACACCACACACCTCCATCCCCATGTTTGGGATGTCCGTGGCTTTTTAAGGTGTCTGGGTGTGGGTAGCTTGAGGGCTCTAAGGGCGTCGCGTGCTTCTAGGTTTTCGGAATTTGGTTGAGTAGGGTTCAGCGAAGGCGTCCATTGATTGCAAGGGTCCATGAGGATTCTTACCCCTAGTTTTTGTCCTTTGGGATCCTTTGCAACCAGGTGCTTTAACTGTGAGGGGGGAAGTTGTGTATCGAAGTTTCACAGGGATTCTGCATCCTATCCTCCCTATTTTTGGGGATCCTTACTGTTACTAACGATCCCCGCTAAATTTACAGGGCCATCTAAGGTGTTCTGCGTCGTCCTCCCCAAACCCTACACAAGGTTCTTGGATCCACAAGCAAATAAAGCAAAGCTCGAGCCCCTCCTGCTTGCCTGGGGTTAGTGAGGCTGTAGGGTTTGGGGTGCGGTGGCTTAGGGTTTGTGGCTGTTGAAGCTGTTGTGAGATTTTGCCAATAGTAATTAAGCCAAAATGGCCACGTAGTCAAGTCCATAGATTTCGGCGATATTAGAGTTGCACGGGTTAACATGAAACCCCAAATCCAAGCTTCAACACGTAATTAGAGCCCGAAAATCCTATAAATCCTGGACACAAGACCCTGTTTTATTCTTGAAGTTTATTTGTTCAAATCAAACCCTAAGGGTCCATGTACCTTTTTAGTAGAACATTGGCCCCAACACACCCATATAGGGACTACATTAAGGCCAAAGTATATACTATTTGGGTACATGGACCCTTAGGGAAAAGGACAACCAAAGCCCGCCTCGAGCTGCTCTAAGTCAATGTCTTGCCTCAGAGTCGCAGAGTTTCTCAAAACTCCCAGCCTTGCGTCCCTCTACGGCTTGAGCTCTTTGCCCGTTGGGGCTTTGGGAGCCCTGGCCTCCTTTCCGTAACAACGTCAACTCAACCCGGCATGCGACCGTCAGAACCATTAGAACCAACACTTTCAGCATGGATGCTCGCTGAATGAACCTCCCTCTGATAGGTTTGTGTACTGAGCATTACCACGTCCCGCTCACGGCTCTCACTCTGGATGTCAAGAACGGTTTTGTGGATTTCCGGCGTGACGGGTACTGATGGCTATGAGGTCTAATGAAAATTGGGTCCCCTAGACTCCAGACCGTGAATTCGAGTATCTTGCTTGGGATATTCTGTTCCGCGGCTAGGACGGGATTAAAAGATGATCATGCAACCAAAAACAAGGACCACCATGGGGCTGAGGTGGTTTATTTTGAAGGATTTATTAAAACGAAATCAGAATAGAGAACCTCAAAAAAGAAGGTTTTATGAGGTCCTGGTAAACCCTTAACCCCCTGAGTTGTCCACTTCAGGAAACTCCCGAGGATCCGCTTGAGGATGTACTTGTAGAACCTGTGTGGCTTGGGCTCGTAGGTCTGGGAGATAAGTTTGACAGGGCTCAGGGTTCGATAAGCTAGGATGAAGGCAGACGGGATGATTTTGGTGTGATATGATGGGCGAGGATTGTTGAGCTTTCAAGCCCGATCTATTTTTCGAGCTTGCGCTATCGTACAGCAGAGGGGTCGGCAAAGACTTCGGGCATCGGCTACACACTAGGATTGTGTATATACCCGATAACCCTGAACCCTGATCCCTAATGTAGCAATGCTCCAGCCGGACGGGGATTGTGAAGGAACGAGCCGGAAAGAGTTTGCTCATTGGAGGGATCCAACCCCAAAGCCTGAACAGTCCAGAATCGAACAGCTGACCAGAAATGTGATGCAGACGCCACCACTGAAAGGCGATGACATTTTACAAGTACTGAAGGTGATAACCTGGGGCCAGTAAAATCGAAATAGGAAACCAGGGTATGTTATTGCCTATAAGCGGAAGCCTCAGGAACCAGAGTTTAAGACATCAAACAATATTGGTACGTTACTGTGGGACTGAAGGCAATCACACCTGACCTCTTCAAGGGGGTCGTCACGGACAGGAGCCGAAGGTCCATCCGTGGCCCAGTTTGACCTGCAACAGAAAGGTTCAATGAGTAAGGTTGTACCTTAAAGAACCCAAAACCTCCTTTTTTGTAGGGTCCCTATAAATCCCATATTAGGGCTTATAATAAGAACCTACAAATTGGGTTTTGGGTTCTTAAGGTAGGGTGTGGGCTGCAGGCTTTAGGGCTCATGGCCTAGGTTTAGACTCTCGCAACTCGGGCAATGCTGGCGAGGTTGGTCCATGGTTCGTAGCGGAGGCGCATGTGGCCCCAAGTCGGCACCTAAAAAAAACTATGTCCCGACTTGTGAAGTATAGTCTCCACTGTAGTTCCTTTCTTATAGAATCCTCAATATATAGTTGGTTAAACCAAAAAAAGGAACTACAATGGAGACTACAGGTAACTATAGAAGTTCAGATCAAGGGGGCCGGGATGGGCCGGGTCAGGAGCAGAGGTTTGTGGCAGGTCGCGTCACCCTGAAAACGATCCACAAGACAGTGACAACATGCAACAGCTAAGATACACCACAAAGGGCGACGAACCCGCAGTGAAACTCACGGCTTTCATTCACGCCAGCAAAGCAGAACCAGTATGATATAAACCAGGTTATAAGTTACTCTTCGCGGCTCGTTGGCCCCTTCCTCCCCGAATGCAGCGGATACGAGCGGAAAAAAATGGCTCACAGGGATAGTTAAACAGATCCTAACTTGGGGATAGGGAGGAACCAAGCATCGACTGTTTATCCCCCTGCACCCAACAAACACAGGGTAGGTCTTAAGTTCTCGTAAATAAGCGTAGGGACACCTCAAGCTGTCCCAGGGTTTGGGAATTCAGGATTGAAGGCTTAGATGACCTCGGAATACATAGATCCTTGATATAACCTGCCTATAGTCTCCATTGTAGTTCTTTTTGGGGCTACCTTGTAGGATCCTACAATATAATTCGTTAATCAAAACAGGAACTACCTTAATGTGGGCAGTTCTCAAAATCAGGGTCCCTCTTTGAATCTCCTTAAACTCGTACGGCACGCTTTTAAGAAGGATCCTAAAAGGGACGCTGTCTTAGAGAACTGCCCAGATCCCTGAACCCTTTCTCCAACCCGGAGCTTCATCCAATCAGCCCTAAACCCTAAACCGCTGATATGAAGCATCCTAAACCCTAAACCCTAAACCGCTGATATGAAGCATCCTAAACCCTAAACCCTAAACCGCTGATGTACAGATAAGAAACCCCCGGCCTTCATACACCTAAACCCTATCCTAAACCCTAAACCCTAAACCCCCCCGGCCTTCATACACACGCCACCGGCCCGAGGTCACAGGACGAATTCGACGAGGCGGCTTATGGGACCCTGAACTATGGGCTCCCTTAAACTGCCAAAACCTACCTTTTTGTAGGGTCCCTATAAATTCCATACTAGGGTTTATCTAAGGTTCTTGAGGGTGTTTGTTTTTTTTTTCAATCTTTTGGTATGTAGAGGAGTATCTCTGAACAGGGTTTGGTTGGGGCTTTTGGTATGTATAGGGGGCATTTGTGAACAGGGTTTGGGGATCGAGGACTAAGAGCGGAGTAGGGGAACTCAGCTAGAAGAATCCCAAAGTGCCGCCTACCCTAAACCCTAAACCCTAAACCCTAAACCCTGAACTGGAAGAAGGCTGAGACCGAGAAATCGAGATTTCTGTGTCTGTTGGGCTGAGGAGCTGTGATTCGAGGACAGGGCATGTCAGGTAACTTTGCACCTGAACCTTACCCTAAACCCTAAACCCTAAACCCTAAACCTTTAGCCGCAGCCTGAAATTCAACTTGAAGTCTCGGGGTTCAGGGTCCATGGGGCTTGCATCGAATCATGCGAACCATTCTCGGCTGCCTTACTGTACTGTGCTGTCCTGAGCAAGCCACGAACAAGCAAGAAGGCCGGCGACGGACAAGATATGGGACTTTCTTGAAATGGGATTTTCCGAAATTGGGGTATTTTCGGGTCCTTATAATGAGGATCCTATTATTTGGGATATTAAATTAGGGTCCCCTATTTTCCGAAACCCCCAAATTGCGGCTTCCTGATGGACGGAGGGTTCTGCATTGATACGTAGCCCAGTATGTCGGATCTGTATTGAGACCTTCATTTCTGAGCCGCCCACATCAAGAATCCCGCGCTACCCGTAGTGCAGCACCAGCCTGAACCCTGAACCCCAAACCACCCTAAACCCTATAAACCCTAAACCCTAAACCCTGAACCCTGCACCCTAAACCCTAAACCCTGAACCCTAAACCCTAAACCCTAAACCCTAAACCCTAAACCCTGAACCCTAAACCCTAAGCGAGGTAGGCTAGGGCCTGCCGCCCTCTTCGGAGGATGTCCCTGCAAGGTCGACAATCATTGCACGAGCAACAAGGTTTCGGGTTTATCGGTGAAGTTTAGGGGGGGCCTTGAGGTTCCGGGTTTTGTTTAGGGTTTAGGGTTTAGGGTTTAGGGTTTAGGGCTTAGGGCTTGGGGTTTAGGATTTAAATTCCAGACAACATGCCAAATAATCATGGGCTTGCAAACTGAGGTTTCGCAGCATTTGTGGGCTTCAGGTACAGCCCTACGTGCACCAATATAGGGGCGTCAATAATTAGGGTGTTGGGGTTCGTCAGACTTTCATTATGACGCTACGAATTCTTCCGACCTCCATAAAACAACTCAAGCCATTTAGGGGATTCCGAAAAGTAGAGGACCCTTTAGCACCCCCAAATAGTAGGATCCTTAAATTAACCACCAAATAAGGCACCCCGTTATTTCCGGAAACTCCCATTTGGAGCTCAGCACTTATTTTCTTCGCCAAGCGAAACGGACGAATCTCTCGTGAGGAAGCCTGGCCTAAGGCCGTGCCCCCGGAACAGTGACTAGCCAAGGGCCCTGGCTTCCCTTTGGTTACGAGCAGCTGAAGGTCTAGAGAATTCACAAGTAGAACTATACTGCTGACAAGCTTCGCAGGCATAGCATCCCTAGGCACACATAGGCATACCATGCTGGCACAGGGTGTCGATCAGAATAATACTGCTAGCTAAATGAACCTAGTGATCCATTCCATGCACCGCAGCACCTCGGGCCAGCAGGACCCCTGCTAAACTCTCGTCGGACAGAGCCTCCCGCCGGAAATTCCAGGAAGCTTGTCAAAAGCAGTTGGGAGCTTCGGAGACTGGGGAACTTTAACGGAGACCCTACAGAAGAGCAGTCTGGTGATTCGAAGCAGACCTCTTGACTTTGAAGGCATGCTCCGTAACTAGGGCGTTATTGGGATCAATTGAGCCCTAATGTAGCTACTCGTGTTTGTTGGGCATGTTTGGGCTTCAGACCCGAAGCATATGGGCGTTCTCTAATGTACGGTCCCTTTTGCTTCTAATAAGGGTGCCGTACTCTGGACTTGAAACTGGACCCTAATTGAGAGAGCCACCCATATGAACAACTCAGGGCCTCTACGATGCGATCTACCCGCCTCACTCTGGTGCGTCCACTTGAACGGACACTTGAGGGACATCGTCTTGGGCTGCCGCAACCGCTGCCGCCCGTTTGAACCAGCAATGGTAGGGAAGGTAGATAAGACCTTGTCTGCTCTTGAAGTTGACTGTTTGCAGCCTCGCGACACGAAGAAATTAGCTAATCCACGAAGCGCCTACCCAGCACGACGGTCGGCGTAACATCCTACCCCGGAAAGGCTAAATCCTAAAGTGCTGCCAAGAAGCCGCAAAGCCAACAAATGCTCGGCACGCCCAGAAAAACGCCAAACAGAATCAAGGAGGGCTGCATCTCCTGGGTTCAGGCTTCAAAAAGGCTTAGGGCATTTAGGGTTTAGGGTCGGGGCTTGCCCCGAAAAAAACATACCCTTTAAAGGATTCATGCAGCGAACTCACAATAAACTACAACCCCAAGCCGATTCCTCAGGGTTCAAGCGGGGTTCAATGTTTGGGGTTCGCAAGCCCATAAGTGTGGGCCAATCTGGGTTCTAGTTGTGGCTTTATGAACCTGAGCCTTGCATGGCTACAACCTCAAGCCGCCGCATAATGTAGAGGCCTCACTAATTAGAACAGGTTTCCGGGTGTCCGGGCTCCTTTGTAGTATAGTTACAATAAGGGGCCCTAAGAAATAGTATTGGTAATTGCTTGGGCTTCATGTGAATCTAGGGCTTCCAGGCTGTGGTTCGACATTCGATTCGGACTGTAGGGTTTGGGCAGTCAGAGATTCTGAAGGGCCTTGACATAGGCCGTAATATAGAGGCCTGAATAATTAGCATAAGGTTCTGGGGCCCAGTATGCTATAATTATACTAAGGAACCCCAAAAGAGCATAGGAAATTATTATTATTATTACTATAAGGGCCCTACATGATGCAGCATCCACATTTCTAGAGCTTGGGCTGGACTCGGAAGTTAGGCTGTACTTACTACCTTACTACGCGAAGTTCTGAACAATTGGGGTTCAGCGGGCTAGAGTCCAAACTACTTTTCGAGGTCGACTAAGACATTCACACGCTTCTCGACCTCAAGGGGAAAATCGTTCACAAACCAGCTCCTGCTCCACGAAGTCCCAGATGGCTTCGGGGTCCGTCAGCTTGGTACAGCTGCCGGCAATGCTCGGGCATTCTCCGAAGTATCCCCTTGGCGGTATTGTTGGGGCATCTTACAATGTAGCGAATGATGATCAAGCTGAAGTCTGAAGAAGAGGATGATGAATAAGAAGGTTACGAAGATGCCGGTGATGATGGCGATGACGATGGCGATGGCAATGACAATTCTGATGGTGTGTATGTGTGCTGGTTGTGCTTGCGTAAGCTGCACCTGCTGTTGATGGACATGTTTCGAGATGGTTCGTGGGCATTCAGAGCACGGATTTCCAACAATGCTGTTGTTACCTTTGTTGACGATGCTTATTGATACTTGTCGTAGTCGTTGTTGCTGTTGCCGTTGCTGTTGTTCCCGTGCTGCTGCTGGTTGCTGCTGGTGGTTGCTGCTACGGGTTGTTTGTGCTGGTGGTTGCTGCTGCTGTTGCTGCTGCGGCGGCTGCTGCTGCTGCTGTTGCTGTTGCTGGTGCTGTTGGTGTCGGTGGTGGTGTTGTGGCGGTGGCGGTGGTGGTGTTGTTGCGGTGGCGGTGTTGTGGCGGTGGTGCTGGTGCTGAAGCTGGTGCAAACAACTACGACCGACATGATTGTCACTGTGGTGAAGATGAGAAGAGGAAGGAAAAAGCAGTGGCTTTTATGCTTTCGATTGGCCTGGGGGCTGTCACTTCAATTCATCTCATTCATATTTACCAAAGTCACCACCCACCCTCATCGGATCAGCATTGCGCATCTTGGCCATTGCCCCATCATCACATAAGTCTTCGTCTCCTCCATCGCCACATCTGAGTACTGTACAGGCCTGTCTCGGAATTTACAAGAATATAATAATCATCTGGACTTTAAAGAGATAATATTACGACCCCTAGGTTAAGGTGCACCTGCAGGCAAGGTTCGAGCAAAGACATGAATAGAAGCCAGGAGTGGGACTGAGGTTGGACCGCCAGCATGGCACGATTGCTCCAACTCTCGGTGCTCCAGCAGGGATCACCGGCGTCATGTCGCATGGCATCCAATCCTTAGAAGGACAAGCTCCAAAGTGTCTCCTATGTTAAAGCACCCTGACAGCTTTCTCCATCGGTCATGATATTATTGGGATTTCGCCACCGCCCGGCGGTATTGAGCACAGAGGCCTCAAACCCACACCACCCCCCAAAAAAAAACAAAAAACAAACCCTCAAAAAAGAACAACAAAATCCTCAACACCCAAACCCTGGTTCGAATCTCACTCAACACGAGGAAGCCACTTCAGTCCCTTCCCTAATTGGGGTTATGATACTTGTAAACCTATAATAATAAGTACCCTAAACCCTAAACCCTAAATAATAAGTACTTACTACGTCCCCCGACTCTCCAAGCCCTTCAGCAAGAGCCGGCAGGAGTCGGACTCGGTGGGCACGTGCAAAAGCTCCACGAAGCTGGGAGCTCCTGAGCTGAGAGCTTAGGGTTTATAGGCGTTTTAGGATGTTTTAGGGTTTAGGGTTTTGGGGTTTAGGGTTTTAAGGTTTAGGGTTTTAGGGTTTAGGATTTTAGCGTTTTAGGGTCTTAGGGTTTAGGGTTTTGGGGTTTTAGAGTTTAGGGTTTAGGGTCTCTTGGGGTGTAGGGCTTCGGAGTTTAGGGTTGTTTGGGGGCTTAAGCTTGGGCTTTGGCTCTTGGGGTCTAGGGCTTAGGGTCTCTTGGGGTTCAGTTTGTTGGGGGGTTTAAGTGGAAGCGTTGTTTTGGGCTTTAGGGCTTAAACTTTCTGGGTTTACTGTGGGGCTTTGGTGTCTTGGGGTTTAGGCTTTACTTTCGTTTTGGATTTAGGGTTTCGTGTAGGGGTTGATGAAAACCAGCACCTTATAACTATGAAAGGGACTGTAAGCGGTAATGGCGCCAGTCATGCAGGCCTCGACATGACTATGAAGGCCTCTGGATAGCCATGAAGGCCGGTGCATTTCTTGTGCAGTGGTTTTGGCTCGTCGCCCTAAGGACTTTGTATTCCAGAACTCAGGGTTCGAGTGGACCTCAGCTGTAGACCCTTTAACCTGACCCCCGGAAGGAGCTAAACAGTAGATCCCCCAATAATTGGGACCCTAACTACTAAAGGGTACTTTAGAGGAACCACCTTTTGGGGAGACAAGCCTTTTAGTGTTTAGGGTTTAGGGTTTAAGGTTTAGGGCCTGAGCCAAGTGAAGAATTAGCCGTCGAACCCTGGAACAAGTCAGTAGACAGCCACTCCCATTTTTTGACACCCCTGTGGCAGAAACCCATTACACTAAAATAATCCTTGGTGACCCCTAAACCCTAAACCCTAAACCCCCTAAAACCTAAACCCTAAACCCTAAACCCTACTCTTGGGTTGTCTACAAGTAATATACAGGTGGTTTTCCAACTTAGGCTCTCTTTTAAGGGTTCCCAAACTAGCGCATTAAGGGTAGAGCTAGATAGGGTTTCGACGCACACACTCGCACAAAGGCAGGCATGNNGGCATGGCAATGAGGTTCCGAGCTTGCTACGTAGATAGGGTTTAGGGTTTAGGGGTAGAGCTAGATAGGGTTTAGGGTTTGGGGTTTAGGGTTTAGGGGTAGAGCTAGATAGGCTTGGCCCAAAATAAAAAAGCGCCCCTAATTTTGACAACCACCCATATATGTAACCCTAAACCCCTTTCCTCAACCTTAAACCCTTTACCCTAAAGTGTATGATGAATCTGAAAAAATGCGAAGACTCCATCCTGTGGCGCGGCGGTGTAGTTTGAAAAGAACCTGCGGAAGGTCTAAAGTCTTGGGATCTTTGGTTTCAAGGGCTTACCTACAGTCTCCATTGTAGTTCCTTTTTGGGGATACCTCATAGAATCCTTAATATATAATTGGTTAAACCAAAAAAAGGAACTACAATGGAGACTATAGGTATATAGGAGTTTCAGGGTTTCAGCACTCACTCTCGGACTTGCCTAGGCGAGGTTCCTAGGTTCAGGGTTTAGGGTTTCGGAGTTTCAGGGCTTATGGTTTGGGAGATTCAGGGCTTAGGGTTTAGGAGTTTCAGGGTTTAAGGCTTAGGAGTTTCAGGGTTTAAGGCTCTAAGGTTTCAGGGCTTAGGGCTTTGGGGTTTACAATTTGAGCTTCAGGAATTCGGGTTCATGGTATCCTGGGTTTAGGGTCTACGAAAGGGAAGTCTTGCGTTCAGGCTTCTTTAGGGCTTAATCTTAATTACAAAAGGTTTATTATCAGGTTCATAAAGTCTGCAAAGGTTCAAGGCTTTGTACAAATCCATGAGAATTTGTATTATTTCTGTAAGTCTTTATGAGGGCAGTGTGTGAAGTGGTCTAGACGGAGTGTCGGGCTGATGGCTCATTATAGGGTATAGATCCATGAAAAAGATGCTATGTTTAGAGGTCAGGGTTGTAGGGTTTAGGGTTTAGGGTAGTTGGGCCAAAAGACTTGCCAAAGGAGCCATAGGCAGACATATGGCATCCGTTTTTTCACAGGAGACTCGACTGCTGCCCTTACTTCCTAGCTCGACCCACAACACAGTAACACAGCACTCATGACTGCATCGTGAGACAGGGCACATTACATATGCCAACCATGAGCCTGAACATCGTAAACCCTAAAGCCCAAACCCTTAACAAAAACGGGCTGAGGACCCTCTTTGCACCTGCATCCTTCCGTTCTTCGATGATCATCTCCGCCATTCGCGCAGAAGGTGAGACAGGTACGCACCTGGTCAGGGCTTTGAGTTTGGGGGTTGCGGCTGGTGGCTTGGCTTAGGGCCTAGGATTTTCGGTTTACAGTAGCGCTCTTTTGGTTGAGGGTCTTGGGGTTGCGGACTTCGGGCTGGTGTGTGCTTTCATCACAACATGAAACGAGCGGGGACTATAATGCCGGAGGGAAGTGGAGGAAGAGGGTGCGGGGTGAGAAGCTGCCTTCCCGAACTCATGGGAGGTCACCAGGCAACCACCTGCAACTGAGCTGAAATCCGTGCTCGGGTCATGTCCAGCCATCTCAGCGCGAATTGGCGCGACATCACTGGTGTAGACCATGACAGCAGCGAAGCAGAGGATGGGCCCGAAACAGATGCTCAGTCCCCCAACAAAGCGGAACCACGTCATCACACAGTCGAGTGAGCATCTTGAAGGGACCATGGCGCAGAGTTGCAAACGATCGTGCGTGGTTCTGTGGTGATCGTAGCACCAAACAGGCAGCATACATGGTTCGTACTTCTCTCTTGGTGGACCTAATTCAATCTGTGCAGTCGGGGCTGGGATAAAAACAGATGTGTTGGACGCACGGTTTCATCACGAGATCCAGAATGCCTGAGCCAGAAATCCACGGACCGGTCTATCTGTTCACCTCTGTGTTGATATGAGCATTTGCAACTCTATAGACCCTGAAACATAAACCCCCAACCCTCAACCATTGAGAACAGAGACACCCAACGATCGCCAGAATACAATTGCATTGATCAAGACAAGAGGACAAGAATCATTATGGTTTAAGGTCTATTCCTTACCCCAAACCCTATAGATCCCTATAGATATGGAACCCCTTAAGAATCTCAGTGGACCGTAGCAGGGTCTGACGAAGCCACAGGCCGCAGGCTGCAATTTCCAAGCTCTGAAGTATCCCAAACCCCTGAACCTTAAACCCTAGTTACTTAACCGAAGCCAGCAGACCGTTAAGCATTTGTATTTTCATATATATATATATATGTATACATATAAATATCCCGAAACGCAACCAGTTCAAACCCTTGCAACGTGAAAGGTCTCCAGAAACCCACCCATGTATGGTTTGCATGGGGCTTACGGGTAAAGCCATAAACCTGAAGCAACAAGCTCCGAAACCGTGTAATTGAATGCCACACTGCCGCCCCGAAGCAGTGATGGCCCCTAGCCCACTCCGTCAGCATGTCATATCATGTGCAGCCCCTAATACCCAAAGCCCGAGATCCCTAGATAATGTAGGAGCCTTAATGATTAGATCAGGGTTTTGGGCTCCTTTATACTATCACTATCTAAGGAAACCCGAACAGTAATTTTGATAGTTATTTACGCATCTATATTATCCGAAACTCGAAAAAGCCAAGTTCTTGAGATCTTCACCTACGATAGTTTTTGTGTGCACGCCGAGATGGACAGCACGACATCTCCCCATGGAGGAGCCTTTACAACCGAGCTTGGGCTCCGAGATGCAGAGGGCGAACCCGTGGCGGGGCTCCACTTAGATGATTACGACGTATTTTCAGAGGGTTTTGGGTCCAGGCTTTAGGCGACTTTAAGGGAAAAGCTTTGGAGGCGGGAACAGGGTTGAGGGTATCAGGGTATTGCAACAGCCTTCAGGCTTTCGGCTTTGAGTTTAGACTCCAGGAATATATTTTGGTTGGAGGTCTAAAGCGGCACAAATAAGCCTAAAGCTGCGGTGTGTTTTAAGGTTTGTCTCGGATGTGTACGAATCTACAACATCTGCTGCATACCGGGTGCTTCGCACATTCCTGAGTTGTGAAGGAATGCTAACTAGCTTGTGCGCTGAGAATCTTCTCAAAAGCCCCGATGCCCAATGCCGTCGAGACAGCAAGACCCATAAGCCTAAACCCTAAGTCCCTAAATCCCTAAACCCCGCAAAACCCTAAATCCCAAAACCCTAAATCCCTAAACCCCTAAACCCCTAAATCTCTACACCCTAAGCCCTAAGCCTTCCCAGCGAAATCCTAGGCCTGAAGATCCCAAGACTCTGAAAGCCGCAGACCCGAGACATTGCTCCACGAGAACCCCGAAGACCAGCTGAAGCCCTTACAGTTTAGGGGTTTAAGGGTTTAGGGGATAGGGTTCAGGGTTTAGGGGTTTAGGGGTTTAGGGTTTAGGATTTAGGGAATCTCGAAACCAATAAACACCTAAACCCACAACGCCAAGGCAGATGTGATAAAACCAAGCACTGCTTTACATCACCAAGTCGAACCCTAAACCATCTGTGGAACTAACTCATGTGTCATGGAGTTGCTGCATCGGATACGTGGCGCCGGTGTGGGGTCTTGAGGCTCGGGGTGTTGAGGGGTTTCGGGGCTGCAGAAAGCGAGATGCCTAGGAAACAAACCAGAAGAGGATTGCAAGTTGCATACTGGAAACAAATTCAGGTGGAGGAGTCTATAGGATTTGAGGATCGAGGTTGGAAAACTCTTCGGAATTCTAAAGCCTCAAGCCTCAGGCAATCAACCCAAGCATTACCTCGCCCAAGACATGCTCTGCGGCTGCTTTGCAGCGCTGCAGCTAAGGGTGGGCTTAGGACCTTGGATCTACGATACTATACCATACGATGCTATACTATGATATACGATACTATCCTGCACTAGAATATACTATACTACGCCATGCTAAGAATTACTACGAGTATATTACATAGACCTTCGAAAATCCATTCAGTTTCAGGGTTTTTGGGAAAACCGTTTAGGTTTTTGGGCTTTTGGGGACCATGGTTTGGGGATCATGGGGGAATTTTCCAGTGTTAGGGATGAGGGGTTTTTGAAAGACATTCACATCAATCAATCTGGGTACGGGCTTTGGGGATTCTAGGCTACAGTGTTCAGGGATTACGGGGATTTGGAAGTCACCAAGCGTGTTCTGACAACATTAAGGCGAAAGTGCGAAACATTGCCCCTAAACCCTAAACCCTAAACCGTCGTGGTGCGGGTATCGCTCGTTATAAGAAGCATGGGAGGGCTCACCCGCCTTACTCTTGGAGCCTGCTCTGACAAGCACTCAGGTGACAATACAAGGATCTCCACCCAGAACAAACTGTGATTCTGCTCGGCTAAACCAGGAACCAGGAAATCAAACAAATTCTATCATCAGAAACGGCCCTCAATGAAACCATACTTGATCTCAAGCTTGTACTCAGGAGCCATGCAACAGCTCTGAGGCCTTGCATTCCAAACTTGCTGAAAGCCTGCACAGAACCACAACTCCCATGCTCGAGTTGGTAATAATTTCTATGACTTCCAGATACCTTTACGATAAAGGGCTGCACCCCTCTTAAACCCTGTAACCTTGATGCTAAGGTCCTTCAGCCTGCAGGTAGAAGGCAGACCGGATCAATCTGCAGGTCGTGTGGCTTGGTCATCTCTCGTCATGGTCTTGCAAACCCTTGAACCTCTTTCATGATATGGGTAGCTTTGCAAGTGAGGGTCCCTTAAGTCCCCCAAGCAGTACGGCAGCCTGACACCAAAAAGGAGACCCCCAAAGGGATCCTAATTTTGAGAATTGAATTTGTGGCGCAAGTTTAGTTCGCACGCCACATACCGCATGTATATGTACATCTCTGTCTATCCTTCACTAGCTACAGCAATCTTGGTAATCAACCAGCTAACTAACTATTGACTGACGAAGTAACGGACGAAAAAACGAAGCAACACAGCCCACTGGCATCAAGCCGCAAAGCCGAAAAACACCCGACACAACAACATAATGACAAGGCGCAAGTATTGCAGCTGCTTGACGCTTTAGCTTGAACGTCGCGGAACCACTGTTACTTCAAGACTCAAGACACCGCAACAAGTCTCAGATATCACTGAATTTCGCGACGGTGTGGATCCATAGTGCCGAATCGCACCTAAGACGACGCGAGTGCAGCCTGCCACACAACCACTCTGAACAAGCTAACAAAAATGTGTGTCCACAAGTGCGGCACATTTTTAAAAGGGTGAACCTGTGCAGGTGGAAGCTCTGCATGAGCTAAGCGATCACAACTCACACCAAGCGCTTCTCAGACAAGCAGCTCCTTGGATACATTTTGAGGGTCTAATCGAGGGTTCGCTCCCCTAGATCGGCAGCTAAACCCTCTTCGTCTCGTGGAAAAAAGCCACCGGTGCTGTTGTCTTGACACGATTCTAATTGAATGTCAGGCAAGTAGTCCTACGACCCGTGCCATCATGGACACCGACCATAATAACCGAGAAGTCTGGGCCACTGGTCATCTAGGAGAAGCACTATACAGCTATATGCGCAAACCAACACTTCAAGAGTTCTTTGCCAAGGCCATCGCCATCGCTTGCCAGGCTCACATGGCTCTTGCAACCGCAAAAGCCCTGAGTTCAATGTACCAGGGCTCGGTTTAGGCCTCTCGTTAGTAGGCTATTGACCAGAAGAACAACTCTACAAGATGTCGGTCCAGCCGATCAGTAGTTTGGAAAGCAGCGGGCGCAAGGACTGAGTAAGCCTTATGTTGTGCCATATGCAACATTCCGATACAGCACAGCGACTGTTCACGATCTACACTCTACACGTCCCCTTCCCCCATCTCTTTCATAACTCAATCCCACCAGAGATGCAACTCGGCCCCAAACCAAAACCCAAAAAGCTCTGACAACACATGACATGTTAAGCTTCTGCTTCAACTACATACAGATTGAACAAGTTCGAGCATTCGGGGGTACCATAAGGGGCTCTAAAAGGCACCATAAGGGTACCATACGGGGCTCTTATAGGGTACCATAAGGGTACCATAAGGGGAACTTCAAGGGTACCATAAGGGGCTATCTATATTCAAATCCAAGAGGGTATTACATCTGAGAGCACTTTACATCTAGTTTTTGAAAACCTTGTATCATGCTAGTTCTCTCGCGATCCTACGTGAATGCTCCGGACTGCTGAGGCTCCAAGCGACATGGCCAACACCCTACGTGCTAATGTTTCAACCGGAGGTGTGCACTGAAGCATAGATTTTTTCTGCAAGCGCAGAACATATCACACAAAAAACCTCCCGAACTTAATTTTGTTCGAGCTCTTTAGAATTACGCACAGCCTCACACCCTTAAAATCACTTGTGTCAGTACATCCCCCCTTCAAAAAAACACGCCCTACGCCCAGGCTCTTGATACTCTTCAACTCCTGCTCACCCAACTTGCCTCAGGCTGTCTGAATGTGGAGGGGAGGGGGGGGGGCCTGCAACAAGCTGAGGCCGCAGGGTGTAATATAGTGGCCTTAGTAGAATAGGGTTTTCTACTATATACTTGCAGTGAGTTATCCCAAGTAATATCCCAAGAACAAGGAATGATATACTAACTACTCAGGCTTCTATATGAGAGTGCAGGGTTTGGGGAGGCAAGCCTGGGAGCGTCGGGCTGTGAGTGCTTCGGGCTTAGGGGCTTCGGCCTGCAGGGGCTTACCTGTCAGTCGACGAACCTACGGCTTTGGGGCCTATGCCTATGGCCTACAGGTAGAGGGTAAACACATATATACTATGTTGCAAGGTTAGAGGTTAGAGGTAACGGCTTGGAATCTTCTTGAATAGGGGCGGGTTGGAGCGAACATACAGAAGCGTGAATCATGCAAGTGGTTTTCGTTCAGGGCAGATCAAAATGATTCGACAGTATTCCTGCATTCTTACCTGACGGTTCAATACACCTACAATAGTCGTGCTATAACCTATGTAGACATATCAGGTCATAGCCTCTTTGCTCCAGGCGTAGACAGATAAGGTCAGAACCTTGTGTGTATGGGTTGGGGGTAACTTGATCTCCCACATTCAGCTCGCATCTCTGATCTGCGCATACCTGTGAGGTGTCGTTCATCGGAGTCAAGCTGGGGGTAGCTGCAGAATGGGGTTAAGGCTTGTTGGTTGACTTAGGACGTCTACAAGTGATCGTTAGAACTTATGACTTCAACCCCTTGTAGCCCATCTTAACACCCTGCTTGGCAAGTCAATGCGCTTCCTCATAACATTTTTCGCTGTGACAGAGTGAAAGCATTTGCACTTAGTAGTTCTGCCATCACTAGAAAGAAAGAACAAACAACGACATACTACAACAACGACAAAAACGGAATTGCAACACAAACTATCATGTAACTATTCCGACTATTCCGATGCTGTCACCATGATTTGAACTCCAATGCACCGAGCAGGGTAGGGTCTGAAAAAGACCTTACGCCAGGAGCCCGCAAATCCAAACCCACAAAGGTTTAGGGAGTACGGTTTAGGGTTCAGGCTTTAGAATTTAGGGGTTTAGGGTTTAGGGTGTAGGATTTAGTTGTTTTGGGGTTTGGGGTTTAGGGTTTAGAACCACAGAAACCCGAATCTAAGGGCCCTATACCGTGGGGAACCTACTAAGCCCTAAACGCGCTGCACCAACTTCAAGGCCGGAACTAAGCAGAACAAATCTACACCCTACTGTACCAGCCTGAATTGTAGTACCTTTCTTAGTCTGCGCTTGTACATTCTTATGGGATCCTAATCATACAACAAGACCCACTCCCCGCCTCAACAAAAAAACACAAGTACCAGGTTTCCGGGACAGGTGGCCGTCGCGGTGGACAATCCAGTCGGGCAGGTGGTGAAAGCCTAAACTGACACCAGGTACTTTGGCACAGGTCGTATAAAACCATGTTGAAAAAAACAAACCCTACAAAACGCAAAAACCTCTGAACCCTTGAAAGTCTAGTTGCAGTAGAGTGCTTGTTGTCACACGCGGAGGGTCTAGGCAATACAGGCTTTCCACCCATTGCGGGTTTAGAATTTTGGGCAAGGCAGGCAGGATTTCACACATGTACAATGTAGCACACAATAAGATTCAGGAAAAGAGCATCTCCGAACACAACAAAACATTCGGGAGCAAAACTTGTTAATTTGATCTTGAGTTGTCACCATCCATGTCGCTTAGCTCCCATTTCGCGAAACATACAGCAACATCAGGAAACAGCAACTCGAATAACTGAGTGGCTTAAGCCTGCCAGACTAAGCCCAACATGGTGCACCCAACGAACAAATGCACAACCCGGCGACACACAAGCCTCAAAAGGACACACATATGATGGACAAGGCATTCCCGCTTATGCATGATTCCAACATGATGCCTTGTTACTTAAGCTGCTACTGAATGACTGCAGCCTCGAGAATCAAGGATCGACAGTTTCGGGGCTTGTGCTCTTGGGGCCTGGGATTTGGGAGTCTAGTTGCTGCAGGCCCTCTAAAGTCCAAGCAACCCCGAACACGCAAACACAAGGAAACAAACAAGTTGAACACATCAAACAAGTTTCCCAAGCGAGCCTCAAACCACCGAATCTTGCAAGCAGGTCCGCGAACATTACCCGAGTTTCTTCAAGTTCCCTACACGTGATGCTCACTACTCGAACAGGGCTGCCGAAGGATAATCTGCCACAAGATACTTCTAGGGACTCACGAAACCCGCCACCACTTCTTCAGACTTCCACTTACTTCTCCAATAAGCCAGGGAAATAAAAGGTTAAACTTTCAGATTACTACTAAATTATAAGAACCCCAAAAGTTTAAAGGTTGGGTGTTGGGGAACTAAGTCCATACTGTGCAATCGAAACTCGAAAGCCCCGGCCGGAGCTTTCTCCCTGCCAAGCGGAACCCCCAACCTCAAAAACTCGACCTCGCCCTAAACCCAGATTCCCCAAACAGGGTAATAAGCATGTTTTACTCCAAACCCAAATTCCCCAAACCTCCATCTCTGCCGGGTTCAGTGTGCTTCGAAGCTACAGGGATACTTTTACGGTCAACCTTCGATCCTGGGGCTTCGAAACACTTTACGGTCCACCCTGAACCCCGAAAACTAATTCTGGCCTTCATATGTCGAATGGGGATTTGAGGTATATTGCAGTATGCCTAAACAAAAGCACCCTAAGGAATAGCGTTGTCAATTGGTCTTGCACCCTTTTCTGCAATCTGAACCTCAAGCCCTTAACAGGTGGTGATGTTTACAATCGCACAGCAAGGGGCTGCTGAAGGTCACCACACACTTGTCGCTGAGGACTCCGGGCACCCACCCAAAGGTGCCTTACGGTCTTTTTTTGCCGGGCTTGGTGTTTCGGGTTGCTCACGGCTCTTAACAGCTTCTTCAGGGAATAGACTTTGAGACTTCGTAGCTTAGCCTCAAGCAGCGAAACATGAGGTCTAAGCCTCAACTGCCTCAGCCCTGCTTATCTTGGGCAAGATTGCACTCCGAGAGCTCTTGGCCGTCCACTTTGTTGCGTGTTCTATGTTCTTCAAGTTTTGGGTCTTCATTGAAGATCGTTAGATCTTTGTTCGAGACGCCATCGACAAAACACACGGCAAAGCCCTCAAAAAAAAGCCATGCAGGGTCTAGATGAATGTGGAATCCTTCTTGAGTCCGCTGTTAGATTTAGACTTGCTTAGATGCTTGAAACATCTGTGTTAGATGCTTGAAACATCTGTGCGACCATTCCGGAGTGATCTTCATTATGTCATATAACCGTAGTGTAGACACCCTACAAAGCCCATTCTAATTATTTAGGCTGGTCCTTTGGTTCTTTAGCGCTCTCGAACAACAATCGTAACACAGATCCTCTGAGGTCCAAAAGGCGAAAATGCAACATGCCCAAAGGCTTGCCCAGACTACTATTACGATGTCGTCGAGCTCCGAATTCCACAGAAGCCTGGTCGGATGTCTGAGACCCGGACCTTAACCCTACACTAAACCCTACAAGCAACACAAACCCCAAAGCCCCGGTCTTCATTTATAGGCTCTAGATTCTCTGGATCACGATCCTTCAACTCGAGTCTAAACCCTAGTAGAGGAATCTTGTAGAACCCTGAAACGAACCTTAAGAACCAATGTAGGAACCCTTGAAGGAACCAGCAGAACCCTTATAGAACCTTTGAAAGACACCATGGATACTCAGATCCCAAAGGCTCTGCGCCAGCAGAAGGACGTCGGCCTGTGTGCTCTTTGCAGCGAGGAGCAGAAGGGAACTTTAATATTTAGGGTTTTTTGCTTAGGGCTGTAGGGATTTATCTTGTTCCGTTAAAGGGCTTTTATAAGGGTGTCTGTGAGGGTTTAGGGACCCCTTTTCCAAATGCAAAACTCGCTGCATGGTACTAGCCCTAAGCCCGGTACAGCCCGAAAGCCCGAGAAACGGGGTCCAGAGCATTAGGGTTTACAGTGACCCTGAATATGGGGTTTCCGAAAATTGGGGTACCTTATTTTGCGGGGTCCTTATAATACGGATCCTATTATTTAGGGTGCTATATTAGGGTCCCCTATTTTCGGAAACTCCCAGATCACTCCAAACTCCAGATCCATCCCTTCAACTTGAAGGCCTAAAGACGATTCAGGGCTTCGGCTCCTGCCCTTCCTTCCTTTCAGGAGCTCTCAAGCAGGAAGGCCCCTTCAGGGTACCACGGCTGGCCCTATCAATTTACCCTCCAAACCGCTAGGGTTTCGGGTTCAGGGTTACTGTGCTAGTTGTCAAGAGGAATCGACAGTGGCAACGGAAACAAGACGGTTAAAGGCGATAAGGCCAGTAAACAAAGCACAAGCAGCATGGCCAAAATGGCTGTGTAGCAACAATGGCGATCGACATGTTCAGAGCAGGGGCAACAGCCAACGAAGCATGTAGAACCAGTAACACACAACGATTCTTAATAAGGGTCTGACACTAAATTGACACTGGAGCGCCCTTGATAGTGACAGCCGTGAGCTTGATCATGTAGACACAAAAAATGCCACAGTTGGCCTACCAAGCACTATCAGTATCATCCCTGAACTAATGCCCAAACCCCAAACCCAAAACGCTAAAACCCCTAAAAAACCTACACCTGAATCTCTGGCCTGAGCCATGTGAGCCCAGTCTTCATCGACAGCTCCATCAAGGTGAACGCTCACGCCGCGATTGCCTGAAGCTTCTCCATATCAGGGTCCCTTAGGTGCGTCTTTATTAACTGTACTTCGTTGGTACATTGCCCTACATGGGTACTTCTCTAAATTAGGGTCCCTTTTAGGGGTGCTTCTTTATTAGAGGGCGCCGTGCTATTTTGTTGGGGACCTGTAATGGGACCCTCTTCTAGAGAACTACCCACATCCTCGACGGCTAGACAGCCCTTTATCCCAACCTGTCAGCCCGAACGCACAAAGTACTAGGCCACGTACATCATCCCGCATTTAAATTATGGAGGGTTACATATAACCCTTAGAACACTACGGTAGGTGCTGGGATCCTGAGGTAAACTCTATCAGGGCATTGAAATTCAGGAAATGAAGGCTTCCGTGCTTGTGGTGTCCAGACATTATGGGTTTGATGAAATCGTCCCCCCTGCCGTCTCGCAAGATCCGGGAAGCGGGTTTTCCGCCGTGCGTAAAGGAGAGGCTTTTAGCATCCCAGTTCTTCTTCAGCCTTCGGGCTGTGTTTTGTTGGGCTGGGCAGCGGTTTACTCCGCGGTTCTGGGGCATGGAATTCCTGGGTAAGGTACCAGAAGCTCAAACAGGGGCCCAGCAGGCTTTAATGCTGCACGGAATTGCAGCCTCAGACTCCATGACTCTAAGCACCCTAGGAGTCCTCCGTCATAGACCTTGGCCCCTACCTGTAAACCTCAAACCCTCGGCCTGCAAAGCAGTAGCTTGTGACCCGCTAGTTTAGGGTCACATGGGCCCTTCAAGCAGTGGTTTAATTTGTTATACCCTAGACGCCCTGGACCGTAGTCTGTCGGATCCCTCAGCCCTAAACCCTGAACGTCAGACCGTTGGTGAGTTCAGTATAAACCCTAACATCCCGCAATCCGAAGCCCTCGCAGGCGAAGCTTAACCCCCTGAAAACTCAAACAATTTCAGCGGGAGTTTCTATATCAAGATAGTACGCAAACAAGATTAGGAATGAGGGTGCTCATAGGATCTCAAGAAACGTTTAAAGCTTAAACCTACAGAATGCTTTCGTAAGTCTCGAAAACGCCACTCTGAAATCGAAAAGTTCAAACTGAACTCCTGCTTGGTTGCGGTAGCCATCGAACTCAGAACTGGTGTGCTTCCCTTCGGTGGAGCTGTAGACCTGGTAAAAGCTCCAGGTTGTCAGTATGTCTTCGCCTGGCTTAGCGTTTACGCTTTTGTTTTTTAGCCAAAGTCCTTAAACTCTCCGGGTTCGGATTCTGGTTGAGACTCAACAGACTCCGAACCGAAACTAAGGCTCAATGGATGGACAGGTTAACAGGTTTGACTTGTAGAACTCATGTTGCTGCTCCGGGCTTCGGCGCGTTATTGCCTTACGGCATGAGGACCCCCTCGAGGAGGGGGTGTGTGGGGGGGGGGGGGGACATGTACCATGCAGGTGCCCATGCTACTTTGTCAGTGGGATATGGAGTTTAGATCCTCAAGATACGTGTGTGAACATGGAGCGCAAAAGTGAGGATTGCTGGCATAGTGGACCTTACATGGAATCCTGGAGCCCCCTCACTTGCCGTACGATGCTAGGGCATTTGGTCGTTTGAGGCTAATGAGGGGACCTCAGCAAGTAGAAGAACGGCTCTAGTGGTATACTGCAGTACTAGTATGAAGGACCTCGTGTCTAGCTGTTCCGACCACTATATATGTTGCAGCCTTGCTGAGGCTTTTGTGGGATCGTCTACTCCGTGGATCGCCCTCAACAGTACTGGGAGGTCCTGCTGTCGAACTTACCTTTTGAACACTGAACATGAAACTATTTGGCTTTAAACTCCTACTGGCAAAATGGCAAACCCATGGCGAGCCACATGAAAGTCAACATTGTCGAATGCAGACTTGATCGTATCGATGATGCGGTAGTTCCTCGGAACAGGAATCGGATCGACTCGTTAGGCTCGGGGTTCGGGGCTTCTAGCCCCGGGTGCAGGCTTTGGGTGCCGGTGTAACTAATCCCAAAGGCTCCATGTACCTTTATAGTAGGGACTTAGGCCTTAAAGGGGTCCCTATATAGGTACTTTAAAGCGTAAGTATCTACTATGTGGATACATGGAGCCTTAGGGAATGTTCAGAGAAACCTGCAAATCAAAGCACCAAACCGGCAAACTTCGACAGACTCTTCTAGCTTCCCTGCCTCCTCCGGCCAGACTCTAGGGATGTTGGAATTTGCAGAGAAGGCCTACGATGAAGTATCTAAGTTGTGGGACATAGCGCTTCAAGAGCTCGTCGAATGGGCTAAACCCCTAACATAGGGGCCTAACTAATTAGAATAGGGTTTGGGGGCCCATTATGCTATAACTATAGTAAGAACCCCCCCTCCAAAAAAAAAATGAATAGGTAATTTATTTAGCCGCATTTAGCCTCTTATATTATTGACCCGTTCCACCTGCGACTCGCCTGAACCTGCGGAAAAAACCCTGAGCCTGGCATGGGCCACCGTGGCTTGACGGAAGAGACCACGTGCAAGACGGTTTAGGGTTTAGGGTTTGGGTTTAGGGTTTGGGTTCAGGGTTTAGGGTTTAGGGTTTAGGGAGCCGAGCCGATGACGAGCAACGAGCATTGCTGATGAGGGTGCACGGCTTAGAACTCATGTAGACCGGTGATGAAACCCCTTTCGTCAACGGCCTTAACATTAAAAAGCCTAGCATTAGGATCCGTAATGAAACTTGTACTCAGCGATTCGGAAAACACAGACAGACATGTGCGCACACACACACACACACAGAGACAAACCAGCTAGAGGCTCAGGCGCGCTTTTTCGAAGGATTCTCGACTTAGGTACCCTTGCAGTAGGTTTCATTTACTATAATACATTATGATACACTACGTATAAGCTACTATAGTCTATAGTTAATACTATAGCATGCTATAATATACTATAGTATACTACAGACACCCCCAGATCTCAACAAAAACCCTAGCCGGATCCGCAGACCCCTTGACCGTTCGTCCCGAGGGGCGTCTCGTCTGGGACGGCCCGCCAGGAGCCCGTTTCCAGGTCTCCGCGACGGACGTGCATAGCGACGGTGATCTTGCCACCCTTGGTTTGGTATGCTCTGGGCCGTAAACCCTAAACCCTAAACCCCTAAACCCTAAGGATCTATAGGCTATCTTACGCATGCGTCTGCTGCAGTGAGCGAGCCGCAGTCTGAAACCTTGCCTGCCTCTGGGTTTATGGCGAGGTCTGGTTAGCACCCTACCCCCAAAGCCAAAAGATGAGAATGGCTGCCTCTTTCAGCGCGCCCTCGAAGTGGGGGACCTTCTGTCTCATGAGCGGAGAGGACCTGAACGGAGGTTTTTATAGTCATCTTCAAGGGGCTCTTTTGTATGACGATGAGGGTCCCTGTGAAGCTGTGAAGGGGTCCAACGAGATTACTATAAGGGTTGCTTCCAGGGTTTAGGCGTTGGGGCATCCAAGGTTTGAGGGTGTAGGACCTGGTAGCTGACATCCAAGGTTTTAGGGTTTTGGGATTCGGCTTTTCGGCTTGGACTTGGTGTTTCGACTCTCACACTCGTACAAGAGTGTTTGGGGTTTAGGGCTTTTCGGGGTATGGGCGGAAGGGGTTGAAGCTGTCGGCTTTCAGGAAACTTCTCTTAATTAAGTAGACCCGTGAAGGGCACCAACGTGCGAACACCGAGCCTGAGGGTCCACAGATATCGAAAAGCTCGCTCGAGGAATTCGAGGAATACCATCTGCAACCAACAGTAATCCACAACAAGGGTTTAGGGTTTAGGGCTTAGGGCCAAACACATGTAATTATGTGTAATCAGATGTTTGCACCCTGCAACTATCCAGACCTGGAGGTTTTATATACGTTTATAGCAGTACGTAAGGTACACATATAAAGACCAAATGGATAATGTACATATATATATATATAT